>DVXP01004497.1:0-10310 GCA_018235645.1 Junonia grisea
AAAATGACAGATTCGAAATTCAAATGTAATATTTTTTTATAATTAAGTGTAACAGTATTTATGGCCAGACTAAGTATGTAAGACATTGAGTCTTAGTGCCTGAATAGCTTACAGATCTCTATCATACAAATTGTAGATATTAATTGTTATTGTAATCCATAAATATGACAAAACCCTGGTCCAGTAAAATGAGACTTCATTTAAAAAAATAATTCTTTAGTACTTTTCACATGTCTTACTTACTTTTTAATTTACTATGAATTTAATTTTAATTGTCCATGATATAATCAGTAATATAAAGTAGTATTTGCTTATTTTTTTTATTTTACGGTTTAAAAATAAAATATTTTTAGAAATTTAATAAAGAACGCAAATGGAATTGAACATTTTATACATACCTATATGAAATATCTTCAAAATATAGAACTACATGTTAGTTGGTCATATTTAGCCTTTCATTGTTCATTCTTTAAAATATTCTAAAAAGAAATTCGTCACGAATATTAGCGAGATGCAGTTGACGGTCGTGTCGTACGGTGCGCGTTGTTTTGACGTCGGAGCTCCCACGTGCGTTCGGCCGCGCCGCCTCGCGCCGCAGTCTGAGGCTGGCGTCGCCCGCGCCACACGCCCACCGGCCCACTCGTGCGGCCCGTGCTTATCAAAACTTCGCGGAATGTTATCAACGTATGCGACGCGTCCGTAACATTATACACAGAGCCGCGATTGTCGTTACTTATTGAGTGTTTGTTTTCTTAGTGCCGCGTAACAAAATGAAGAAGGAAGACTCGCAATATAGTCTGAACAGGGGAGCTTCCAGGTCCGCTCGATTGCTCACAGAGAGCGTATCATCCGACGAACCGGAAACGGAAAGGCTTCTAAATTCACAGCCTCCGGTCGTCGTAGCGGCTGGCAATGTGCGACGACAATCGCTCACGGCGCCGCCATCCCCCACCGATTTTCGCAAGAAACGCGACAATCGCCAACACAATTACATGAACCATCTCCATCATCTCATCCATTGGAGAGATATTTGGGGCGGAGAGCCGCATAAAGCTAACGAGGTACAGACATTCAAACTCAATCCGTTTCTATCCTCCTTCTTTTTAATGTTCTTCCCCAAACTTATACATTTGCTGTTTGCCCCTATGATGGCTGATTTTGTTTATATCGATGTGACATCAGAGGCTTTAATCTTTTTAACATTAACAATATATTTAACTATAAAACATATCTTATTATATTATATTATATTATTTTATATAAAACGAAATCAACGCGATGTTTACTAAATATTTATTCAACCGACACTCTCTTTGTCTCTGCAACCTTGGTCTCCTTTTTTTAATTTAACAATACCTTAACCATAATAAATCTAGGCCATTATCTCACAGAAGCGATTTATAAAATAAATATAAGTAGTACAAGTAAGTAGTACATAGTAACAGCCTGTATATATTCCACTTCTGGGCATAGGCCTTTTCTCCTATTAGGGAGGAGGTTGAGGAGCTTAATCCACAACGCTGCTTCACTGCAGATTGGTGGATATACATGTGTCAGAAATTCTACCGGCACATGCAGGCTTCCTCACGATGTTTCCTTCACCGCCAAGCTCATTATGAATTTAAACACAAATTTAGCATTTAAAAATTCAGGGGTGCTAGCCAGGGTTTGAATTCGCGACCTTCAGTTTAAATCGATATGTTCTCACTACTAGGCCATCTCGGCTTATATAATGAAATAAAAATAAAATTGCTAAATTGTTAGATACTCGTATGCCCAAAATAATAAAAAACATGAACAAAAAATAAATAGTCTTGTAAAAAGCTTTAAGCAACAGCATACTTAGAAGTTCGAACACACCGTAATAAATATAAAAATGTTCTCAAATTTTGTTCATATAATATTAATAATGTTTCAAAACAAGTTAGCAAAAAAGATACATAAATTCCCTTAACACGGCAAGGGTCTTTTACGTTAAATGGTCTTAATGCATTTTACGACTATGGTAAATCTTGATTGGAAAAAATAACGAATTGAACTCAAAATACTGCCAGTTTTTAAGCTATGAAATTATAATCATATAAAAGGACACTTTAAAAACCCAAGACCCAACCAAAAGGATTGTCTTAGCTAGCCATTACACAAAGTGTACAAAATAATAAAAATCTTACGTTGATTTAAATATTAATAAATGATAAACAAATCAAAACACGATAAGATAATCTTTAGTTTTTTGTTGACTGAAGGTTAAAAATATATATTTGCAATCTTACATACCTGTCTATAGAGTCTGTTGCTGTCTAGAAAACGTGTTATTTACAATAGCATACATTGTGACACCCGAAAGTTCGAAGCTGAATAGGTATAAAGTCATAATACAATTTTTAAAACGCTACACTGAGCCGACATTGAAGTATTAACTCGAGCAGGTAATAAAAATCTTGAGGAAAAACGGGGTTTTACCTCCAGGATTTAATGATACGCATTTAAAAAGTGGTAAGGCGATTATTTTTAGTATGATAATATCTACTGCTATCAATATAGTGGAATTCGATTTAACTCTTACTATTACTGTTCGCAAAAAATATTTGGTCAAACAAATGGAAATGTTAATTGTTAGAACCTGCTTTAAACTTAACGTTTCGAACAGGTACCGTTTCCTGCAATCAGTTCATACGCGATCTTATGATTATTCTTATTTTTACCGGTCGTTCTAAAGACTAATTAAGGTGATTGGTGGTATGATGTCTGAACATTTCAATGATGGTAGATTTTGGCTTAAAATTTCCAAATATTTCAATAATGCGCGTGAATTGGATCGCCATATCTTATGCTACTGCTGTCAATAATAGTAATCAGCATAATATTTTATGACGCTAAAAGGGCTTGCAGATAGGACGAGCGCTGTGGTGTAGTGGTTGCTGAATGCGCTATTAACGCCGGCGGTCGCGGGCTCGATTCCCGCTTGGGCGGATGTTTGTGTTATACAAACATTTGTTCCTAGATCTGGTCCATGTGGGTTTACCACCGTGCCTCGTAAAGCAGTAGAGTTAAATATTCTAGTCTAAATGGTTTACTAGCTTGCCCTCTGGGTTGCGGAGGTCAGACGACAATCGCTCTGCATAAAAATCAGTAACCTGTCAATACCTAGGCTAGAATAAAGCAGATTCTGGTTAAGTCCGGGATAATGCTAGGAAGAAGAATAAAAGGGCTTTGGAATGTGTGGTCTCAATAGACCTCAACGTTTGATGCTTTTCGATAGCCTACTCTATTATGTTTTTATAATATTTCTGTGGATTCTCTTATATACCGACATTCCAGAAAAAGTTCACTTCTTAGCTTGAATTACTTAAATAGAGGATTTACATTGTATGCCATACTTTTTGCGGATCCTAGACTGGTATAAAGATATTTTTGAAGCAGAGAAAAGGGGCTTTCCATGCAAAAAAGTATTCTTAATATTTTTTTAAATATAATTCAAATTGTTTGTTCCGATTACAGTTGAAATTCGCTTAGTAGGCGAATAGTAACACTAGTAAATATACGTAAACACGAAAAATCCGGAATTGTTTTATAATAGTGTGTGCTAAATTTGAATACATGTTATGACTAACCTTTGTTGTTACGCATAGTTTAAAATTTTGCAAGAGCTTTTACACAATATGCCTACAATATTTATTTAATTACATACACGTGTATAGCAGTAATTCTATGGCATACTGCCTGATAATGCTATCACAATATGTAACTAAAATTTATTGAAGCCGCTCATACTTGACATCTTCGTTATAAACCAAAGGAAATAATCATAACTTTGCTGAAATACGCACGTTATTATAGATATTTAACATTAATGATTATTTATCTATTATTTGTACAAATACCTCTCATCTATGCACAAATATCTGTGACACCTGTAATCGGCGCAGTGATTCATTAACATAATTATAGTAAAATATTAGCTTTTCAGTAGTCACTGTGTTTTATTTAATTTTCGAAAACATTATAAAATGAAAGATCTTCACGTGCATAATGCCAAATAAAATGTGAAACTGTTTAGTTTGCGAAAACTTCCATACACACTTTACAGTAAAACTTCCATACACACTTTACATATCACTTTACAGTATTTTCGTAACGAAACTATGAAAAGGCACATTCAGCTACATAAGGTCGGTCGAAATTTGCAGATAGAGAAGTCGTAATGTTGATAGGAATATAGTGTATTTTGTTGGCATGCGTGTAAATCGGAGCAAAATTTAAATAATACTTCAATTAAAAATCCAAAAAAATTATTTTATACTTAAAGCATGTGGTAGCTTGGCACTCTACTACTCTACACTAATCAGCTTTGATTCTATAATTCCTTTTAGATATATGGATATGGAACGCTAAAAAAAATAACACGATCTGTTCTTTTGGACATGTCTCACTTCTGGCCAAAGGCCTTTTCTCCTACAAATGAGGTATCTGCATACGGCGCAGAATTTCTTCACTATAATTGACTAGAATTTCTTATCGCACTAGTTCTTCCGACATGACATGAAAGATGTTTTGTGAAAGATTTACGACATTTTTCCTGTTTTGTTTGAATATAAATCATTTAGTAACAGTCAGTAATCTATTGAAGCATTGTACACAGCTGCATGCAATGAGTGATGTGTTGACAACGCTTATCAATTACGAGCAATGAGTCGCGTACATTCAATTTAATCCTGACAATTGAAACTGCAGCCGCCACAGCACATTACCACTGAATGATGATCATTTTGTACAACTACCTCTATAAAAAAATCTAAATTATCAACGGATTTTATAATCACTAAGATTTTTATTAATTAAACAATTTAGACAAACACATTAATTAATCATTAAACTTTGATTTTGATATTTCCTTTAATTACAAATAGTAACATTATGCTGCAATAACAGCTTTTTCCCGTCTGGATGTCGAAAAGCAGTTTAAGTATTTTTCCGGACCGCGGTGATGTTTTAAACCAAAATTCATGGAAATTTGTTTAGCGGCTTAGACGTGAAAACGTACGAGATAGACAGATAGAGTCACGCACAGACAGATACAAGACTTAAGAACATAGCGCACGAGTATCTTCATGTTGGAATTTTGTGTTTAATAGGTTTTTTTCTCCGAAAACCTTACTTATTCCGGTATGAAAAAGGTCCTGCATAACAATATTCTGTTGACGCAGATTAAATTTCACCATACCTTATTCATCCACGTCCTATTCATTTTCGCGTGACATGCACGAGGACAGGTACATACATCTATAATTTTAGTTACATTTTTTCCATATCATCTCGCTCCATTACCATAATTGAAAGGGCACGTACGTACGTAACTCAATTTGTTTTGAAATTACAGTCGTTATTTAGGATCATTAGAATAACTACAGCGTACAAATAACGGCTTTATTATTGTTCCGAGTCTTATCTTTACGCCTACATGCTTAAACCGACTTTAGCAATTACAATTTACTCGTTTAGCGTAAGAGGCGATTTTATACGCATTTATGACGTCAACCTTTACAAAATCATGCAATTATTATTACGTTAAATGGGTCTTTTATCGAGCGTATCCATTGCCTTGATGAAATTATTGACACCATTATAGATAAAAAGCTTATCTTATTAAGAGTGGGTATATTCATTAAAATAGAGTATTACCTACTGAAACATTTTATGATACAAAAATCAAACATACCTTATGTTTGTGAAATATATCGCTTAAGCGTTTATACTATTTTTTGAGATATTCTTATCTAATTTAGATTAGCCTTAGGGTGCGGTTACAATGTAACTAATTAAACTCAACATTAAGATAAAATTTTAAATATATGAGAGAATTGAACATGTACATTAATTAATATAATTATACATACATATATATCTATTTCCTGTACCTATTAGAGTTACATAATAACTAAAGTGTGATAATACACGCAAATGTCAAGGCTGCTTGGGACGAATATGTAAAGCTATACTTTTTAGTGCTGAAATTAATGTTATTTTTCTCAGTGACTCATACAACTGTTATATTTTTTTATTAGGTATATTTTTTTGTTGTCAAAAAGTTGTAAAGTACTTTCAAGAATCAGTCAAGTAGACAGTTATTATATGTAAATAATTATACAACTAAAATATTATCAAAAAACATTGGATATACTCAGATAAATTAGTTAATGTGTTATTGTATAGATTTTTATTAATGTACTTCCACTGAATAGGTTTACAGTGCGGAAACCTTTAAAACATTACTTTTGTCGTGGGTTCTAAAGACAATAATGCATTTATTCATTAGACAATGAATGCACCGGGCCCTTTCATTACCACTTTGTACATGTTTTGTTTATGCATATTATGTATTGTTTAATTACAAATACAATACACATTTCATTTTCTTATGTTACAACTTAGTTAATTTAATTGTTCGTCCACAGTTAAAACATTGTTGTTTTGTATGCTTAAAACATTTTTGTCTGTCCGTTTGTCGTATAATTCGAACCTAATTAGGGTAATCTTCCCCTATTAAAAAAAATATAATTAGAGTTGAATGTAAGAACAAAACATTAGTTATAATTATAAGTAGCACTTTGCTAATTTAATTACGCTCTCATTTACCTCGTAATACATATGTTAAATAACCAACTACATAGAATATAGACGTCTCCATGTGTAATTGTGTAATAAAATAATCACAATAATTAAGGTTAAAGAGATCGAGACCTGAAGTAAAATATAGTCATAATTGCATTGCCTTGATAGAAGTGATAGAATCCACTCGAATTGACATAAGGCTCAAGTGCTACAATAATTATTATGCTAACTATAAGTAAACAACCAGTATTATCAAACAGTGTAAATGCAATAAATAACAGAAATAACAATGTGTACATAGTCATAAAAGTCGTTTCATGTAAACTTCGTCGTTATGACACCTCTGACTTTTTTTTTACTTTCACATTTAAAAAATTACTATGGTTGTGCAGTGTGTATCGAAAAAGAAAACAATTTATGAAAATATAAAAAAATGAACTATTTTTTTCTTTGTTTAAAAAAATTATAAGGGGAATCTACATAATGCGTATGCAGTACAGAGTACATATAATGTAAAATTGTTTAAGCGAAGTATATTTTGTCCGTACATATTTCAATTGATACTGGATAGTTTTTTATAAAAGGTATTCAGAGGGAATCCTAAATGTCCCAGACGCTCACGGGAAGTATATTGTTAAACGAATAAGCACGTAAGTACATATTCGAAAAATTTTTCAACGTTGGCGTACCCTACGCCCACGTAAGAAAAGGTTAAAGCGTTGGAGGTGTAACATTTTAGTCTTTATACGAGTATCGTATGAACAGGTCCGTAGTGGAGCGTTTGAGACATGTTTTGCATTCACAAACGCGAAACGCGAAAACGTAAGGATTATTAACATAATCCGCAACTCTATCTCTACCTACAAACAACAAAACATATAATTCAAGAAGAACAACTACTAAATATGAGACGTGTACATATGTAGTACCTACGAGTACATACTACCTATGTAGTTTGTGTTTCATAAAACAGATATGTAAATATTATATTAAATAAAAATATAATTATAATACCCGTCCTAAATTAACAGCTAAGTCAGAGTTAATTTTTTTACAACTTTAACAATTTAAACAATCTTTTATTTGGCTTAAATTTTTATCACTTTTTGTAGACATTGTTGATTACAATTATTAAAATATGTATTATACCTTATCTATTTATATTTTATCTAACGGAGTAACGTAAAAATGTAACCTTTACGGTAAGTGATTTTATTGTTTTAGGTTCATTTACCTTTTAGATGGCAACAGTCATACCTACCTGTATTCAATTTATACCGAAAATAAACTTATTCTAGATAAACAATATGAATTTATCGTGTATCTGATCAGTGATTCCCGCCTTGTCTACGTTTTTATATGGAAGTGTATAATTTATTACCTGATTTGGTTTTTATACACTGGTATCTACTTGATTAGTACATATCTAGATACTTGAGTGTATTTAATACAACATATTATGTTTTTAGTACTATATGTATGTATATGTTAGTAGATATATTAGAAAATTATTTATAGGAATTTTATAAAATTAGCTTTACAAAATTAAGTATCAATATGTACATAGATGTGAAATTTTAAAATCGAAGTTTTGACTTTTGGATATTTAAGGGGATAGTAAGAAAACAGAAAGAAAAAATAAAATAAATAGAAGGAAAGGATTAAATACAATCAGCTTTCAAATAAAAGCAACTCATAGATTAGTTAGAAGTAAACAGGGTCATCACCCAGCAATAATTAATAATACTTTTAAACCAAAAAAAAGTTGACTGAATTAATAATTTCATCTGTATAGGTATGAACCTAAGTTGTCTATAAATTAAAAAATTAAACAAAAAGCCAATATATAAATGTATGTAGGTATATAACAAACTTAAAGTAATAAGTAGGTAAGTAGAGCTTCTGAACATAGCCTTTAAACATAAGTGATTGACATTGTATAGTGGAAAAATAAAAACGTTATTGTACATATAATATTATTTTATGTGCGGCTGTAGTGTCGAGTTGTAGACATGATAAACTATACTAATCCCTTGCAATCAAGATAAGGAACGTAAAAAGTTTAGAACATAATTTTAGACGATAAAAATAATATTTCGCAAAAAAAAATGTTACTTAGAGAATAATCCGCACATAAATTTCGGACCTTTAGATAACTGATTGCGAGTTAATTTATGGCACATAGTATAGATAATTTTAATATTTATAATAATTAGTTAAGTCTTTGTCGAGCCACGGGCATGAAGGGTTCCGTAGTTTTCATCATAATATACGGTTACCATTAAGTTTACCTTTAAATTAACTTATTTCGTAACAAGTAACATGTTTACCTTAATAATTTTCAATAAAATTTGGGCGAAATATATATTTTTTTACTTTGATTGACTATAACTCGTTAACTATAAAAGCCTACATAACCATGACATTTTTCCTTTTAAATTCATTATATTTAATACTGTCGTAATTTCTTCACAGAAGCCGCGGTTAAGTGGGTAGAGGCGAGGAACACTTGACTCTAAGGAAAATTTAAACTTTAAAGCTTAATATTTCAGAAACAACTCCTCACTCGGAAAGATGGTTTATATATTGGACATATATTGTTTTTAAATGACTGACTTATCCAACGATACCCCACACTGTGGGAGAGATTTTATTGTACGAGTTTCTCGGCGAGATTCATACCCAATTTCAGATTTATACACTGGAAAGCAAATAAATCGAACCACGCGCTACATTGGAACTCTGAATCGATTTTCTCAAAAACTATAAAAGATGTCAAAGATATACCGACAGAAAGTTCGTTTCATGTTGAATAAAATGAATCTAAACTCATTGGCATTAATTAATTTATTAAGTAATTAATGAGGGTTTCAATAAGAAGAGTCGTTTTCCAGTCGTAATAATTATTGGTTAAGATAAGACAAGAGCGGGCCAGTTCATAGTACCAATGCTCGCATCGCGTAGTTTGTGTGTCACCACATGAGCAATTTTGGAACTTGGAATTGGGTTTCTTGTCCGATATATGCTTCTTCAACTACTATAGTGTCTGCGAGGATCTTAGCTATAGTCCTGAGAAGTTAATTCACGTGTACGTCTCTTGGTTTATTGAAAACTAACGCTGTATGTGCGGCAACGGAAGCGCCGTCCCAGATCATTACAGATGATGCTCCATAATCAACAGTTTCCTCAATTCAGCACTGAATGTAATATTCTCCAAAGTCTAAAGGTATGCCATACTCTCAGACATTGAAACTTTCACGTGGGCTCAGTTTGATCTCATCAGTGTAGAGTACAATACCTCACTGTTCTATCTTCCAATGCCTATGATCTCGAGCTACTACAAGTCGTGCTCGACGGTGAGCTACCGTTAATTCTGGACCTGTTGGATCTTTTCTTGGAATAAAGTTCCGTTCATCAAGTCTCTTTCTATCGGTACCTGAACTTTCAACTACTTGGCGTACGTCTCGCAGACTTTGTTGAACTTAAACTGCGTCGGAGTAGCTATTTCGTACAACAGGGAATTGGATATACCGAACTTCTGCCGCTAAATTAGACCTCAGTTAGCTCTAATATGGGTGGTAATCAAATCCTGTAGTCTCTAGCTATAGTCTGATAACCTCCTTGCATCGAAGATGTACTGATTCTAAGTTCTCGAACGATCTGACGTGAAGCAATGCCTGTTTCGAGTAGTACTACAG
>DVXP01004498.1:0-10309 GCA_018235645.1 Junonia grisea
TCTTATAATTTTTCTTTAATATTTTTTTTTTATTATCACTTAAACTCAACAGGTAGACAATAAGTTTCTTTTTTTTTTCTTTGTGTGAATGTTGTGTACATCTATAATTGTCACTCATATCAGGTCCTTATTTTTTTTGTTTTATCTGTTATTTATAAGTGTTGAATATGTGTGATGTTGATGTACCTTTTAAATAAATAAATAAATCAAGCATCTTTATACCTTTGAATCATATTTAAATGTATCGATTTATGTTATAAATAGCCCGCGATTCTGATTCAGTATTTTTATCCGGTTACCTCGTGTGGGTGTAAAGCGTTTTCATATGAATGTAAATTCTTACTTGTTGGATTTGTTTGTAAAATGTAGTTTAGCATTATTGTAGTCATTTTAGTAGTTAGAATTCAAAAACTTTATAAAATATAATTATAAACAATTTTCAACTTTAAACATTATTAAAAGTTTTACAGCTTTTAGACCACAGATAATTATTTGTGTTGAGGTTTTAACATTGTCAGTATAATTGTTTGTGCAAAAAAAATACAGAGTTTTCTC
Source organism: Junonia grisea (assembly GCA_018235645.1). Taxonomy (NCBI): domain Eukaryota; kingdom Metazoa; phylum Arthropoda; class Insecta; order Lepidoptera; family Nymphalidae; genus Junonia; species Junonia grisea. The sequence continues at coordinate 556 of DVXP01004498.1, forward strand.
ACTAAATATTAGTAAATACTTCAAATTATATTTATGTCTATGACTGTGAAATTATTTACATTATATTATTTTAACAACTTTCATTGTACTATATATATATTTTTACATTATTTAATTAGTTGTTCTTTTAATAAAACAGTAAATTAATTCACAAAAAAAATGTCTGCCGGATTTAATTACAGATTCAAATAAGATACCGCAGACTGGATTGACTTCAAAGTCTAATAGATTTACGGCTCCAAAGTTTTAATCACTTAAAACAGTATTGAAATAGTAAATTAAATCTTTCCTTTGCGATTTTCGTCTGGAGAATAGTTAAAACGATATAAAACGAGTTTCCGTAGGTCTTAGTCTATCGAGTTCAGGAAATGCAGTTATATTCGAAGATTTTAAGCTTGAAATATTTTGTATATTTCCGTTTGCAAAGATGTTGCTTCAGAATCTTTTGCTAATTTATTTTGGAGCTGAAAAGTGTTTAGATAATAGTTTATTACTAGCTGCTGCCGCGAGTTCGTTCGCGTCAAACAATTATAAGGGTTTTCATTTTTTTCCGTGCAGCATTTACATTTCATCAGCTATCTGTCAGTGAGAGTCCCGTCAAAATCGGTCCAGCTATTCGAGAGATTAACCGGAACAAACAAGCAGACAGACAAATTTTTTTTATATGGTGGTATGGTATTAGTATCGTTTATGTATCTGTCACCGTAAAATTGCAAAAACCGTTAGATTATAATATGTCTTAGCGAGATTATAAACCGTCGAAAGATTGTAAAACGTAACTAAATATAATTTAATTTAGCATTTATTTTTCAATAAATTACGATCTAAATTGCTTATATTGAGTTAAGTTAGGTTCAAATTTAATTATTACATAAGTTCTAATCTAACCCAACTCGCTTCAAATAATAAAAAAATACCTAACCTGACCTAACTTTTGTATGGAGTTCACAATATATCGACACTTTACAATCTCACTGGAGAGATTGTAATCTAACGATTTTTACAATTTTACGGTGACACATCCATATCTATCTAGTAGTTTTATATATTACAAATAGACCCTTGAAGTTTATTTATATGTATAGATTACAAAAGAATATGAGATTTAACGTGTTTTCACACAAGTATAACTGATAAGTATGTCTATCAAATATTTCCTGAAAAAAACATTTTCTTGGGTTCAATTTATTTTGTAAAAAAAAAACCAGAAATCGATTTCCATCAAGAGGGACGTTTAGAAACATGTACATATTCAATACCAGTTATACGAGACTTCAAAACTAAACTTCAGCATTTCTATCAAAACAGTGAACTCAAAAAAACTTTCCAAATTACGTCCGAACGGCGAACATATTGAATTTCCCATTTCTCAGTTTTATTTCTAGCGAACTCAACTAAAACCGGTGCGAAATGAACTTGGTTTAAATAAAAGTTCGCTCCAATTTTTTTCAGTACGTTGACTCTTTTAGTTTGTTCGACGGTGGGAATATTCATATTTTTATGTATGAATGAAATATCGAAATGTTGGTAAATAAGGTGTCTAATAGCATATATGTGAAATTTTGACGCAATTTATACAGAGTATTTAAAGCACCTTTAACACTACATCTACCGAATCGCGGTCAAATTGACCGTTTTCAAATAGTTTTTTTAAAATAGTTTTTTTAAAACTCATACATTTTAAATAATGTAATAATTTTGTTGAACTATGTTACAATTCTTAAAATATCTAGTGATAAGACCGCCCTTTGCACGCTTTGTATGTTAGTGTTAAGTTTGCTTCTTTCTGTATCTGTGTGATTTTTTTTGTTATATTATGTGTGCAATAAAGTTATTTATTATTATATTCCCGAAATTGTATCATGATGAGGATATCAAGGTCTGATGATGGAATCCTGGAAAAATCGAGGAAACTCCTCAAATTTTATAAGCACACCTATAGTGATTTCAGTCTTTTTAAAAGTACCTTGGTCATTTGCTTACGAAAAGTAAAATTTGATAAAGTGGGATTGATGATGAAGACCACATATGATCATCAGAACTTAATAAAAAGTAACTTTTTTTTACGGATTTGGTTCCATTTCTCTAAGATAGTCGCTAAGCAATTGATGTTAGTCAACGTGCGTATGATGAAGTCTAGCTGATGATGGAGTACCAGGAGAACACCTCAATGATTAACAGGCCTGCATCGGGAAAAACGATACTTTTTGGTCATGAGCAACGATAAACTATTAATGATCATGAGCAGTTGACAATAAGCCATTGTAATTTAGGTAAAGCGTAATGTTAGTTGCAGTCCACAACATACTGAACGAGAGTTGACTTATATTTAGAGTTAGAAGCCATGTAATGGAATTCTTTAGACTCCACGCACACATCAATTTCGGGTTCGGTTCAGTTTTAGTTTGTTCAACCGACAAATCACATTTTCAGTTGTTTTTCGTACGAAAACGTTAAGGCCTTGTGAGCCTTGACAAACATTTTGTCTTATGGATAATCTACACAGACATGTAAAATCTGGAGATTCCTATTAATTATCACTTATATACGACGAGTATGTCATAGAAATAAAAAGAAATAACTTTTTACAAAAAAATAAACCGACTTCAAAAGTAAACTAAAAAGTCTTAAATAACACATCCTTCTACAACATATTGAAGTCGGTGCCAATTAATAAAAGTTACTTAGCATCGACGTAAACATTTTATCTGCTTGGATAAATAGGATTTTATCCTATCCTACTATTATGTATTTAAATCTTAAGATAGAAGGATCTCTACTTCAAGATCTCTACTTCATTAGTAAAACATTACACACTGTAACAATTATTTCTGTTTTCTAATGTTTTGTTATATTTAATAACAACTTATAGAAATCAACCGGAAAAATAAAGCTTGAAATCAATAAATCTACTTCGATACAAATTTACCGATTACACTAATCCCGTATATTGCCCTGATCGATACGAGTTCGTTAAATTCATAAAGTAGTTGGAAAGCATTAAACCGCCGGTGGACGATACAAGTTAACACTCGTGGAAACTGTGTCGCGGTGCACGTCTCCGAGTAAAAGTACTTTCTTCCAGCCGCTTTCGGAAAGTAGTCTAGAACTAATTTCCTCGCTATAGTAACCTTGTGCGACGTGACATAAGGTGTTTGCTTCGGTACGCACTATGATTAGAACTCTCCGTCGTATTATAGCCGTTCTTGGAAACGGCAATCAATATAGCCGCGCCTTCGCTCACCGTGAGAAATGCCATGTATAGGACCATCATGTCGGTGTACTGGTAACAATGGAAACTTTACGTACCTTTATATGGTACTGGAGGCTCTTGAAGTTTTCCTTATACATTATGACCACGATATGAACTACTTTATTCCTGTGTAGACACGGACACGGGAATGAATCGTAGTAATATCGGATGTTACTTAACTTTTCATAAGAGTATTAAGATCTATATATTAATTATTTTCATAATCTTTTTCGCACCTCTCTTACACATAGGTACTTAATATTATATTTTCAATGCGAATTATTACAAAATATAATAATATTTATTGTTGACAGAAGCTTATACGAAAGATGAATCTAACGTTGATATTTCGACATAATAGCTAATGAGTTACGAGGCAAGGAGTTACGAGTTCTCTCCCGGTATCTGGCGGAAATCACGGAATGTGTCACGAGCGGGGTCACTGCTGATCCACGTTCTGTTAGAGTATGCTAATACTGTAAGCAGGCCAACTGGGTACGCCTGTCAAACCCACCGACTGAGCTTTGTTCGACAGGGCTTTGTACTTAGCGTAGAAATCACGATGATGGAAGGAAACGATAGTAAGTGACTGATCGATCGAAAATCAATTGTATCTTACTATACTAAAAACTATGTACATATAGTTTTTTAATTTCGTCTTTGATATAATAGTAAATTGTAGGTAAAGTAAGTCCTATTAGTTTGTAAATAAATAGTTAACCACAAAAAGGTTTTGTAATTAAAATAAAAAATACCTAAGTTGCTAAACAAAATTGAAACATAATTGGCACCTAGCCATGCCGGAAAGTTTTGACTCTATCTGTTTATTATTTTGTTTATTTAGTTTAGGTTATTCGTTTGAAGCGCTTTAACCTACGTGGCATTTTGGATCTTGCTGATTTGTAAAGTATGAAACCCTTTTACTTTCCCACTCTCCTATGAAGACTCCAGATTAAGACTTTTAAAACTTGATTCACCACGCTACTCCACTGCGGATTTGTGGATATACATGAGTCAGAATTACTTCAGGTACAGATTTCCTCACAATGCTGTCACAAAATTAATTTTCACACAAAATACTTAGTTTTTTTTTGTGATCTACCCGTTAATCGAAAGGCAATATTTTATAGCGTAGGTATATCACTTTCCTTAATAAGAAGCTACATAAAGTTCTTAATTTGTAACAGGAATATTCCTTCAGCATTAAAGAGATCCATGAGTATAGATCTCTATCTATAAATAGTCTAGTCTGTATATGCCTGCATCTCTATGCAGGCTTATACAGACTTCATTTCTCATCTGGGCTTTGCGACATCTATCGCTCCTGCAGACAACAAAGAAACCGTTAGCCGCCTGCTATAAAACGGAGCCTTCGAAAATTTGGTGCTTTTTATGTCTGGAAATCAACAAAGAGTCGTTTAACTGTTATGTGAAATAAAATGGTTTTTCATTGTTTCCTACGCTGCCTTTCTGTACACGTGTTCAATTAGGTTAAGCGTTTACTGTAAATTGAATAATAAAATGTTTTTAAGTAATTGGTCATGACGATGTTTTTTTTCCTAGAATTTATCTTTATGACGGTGTGTTATACATTTACCTTTGTCCATGTTTATCTCTTACACTTTGAACTTTTATTTCAATATTCATTAGTCTACTAATGTAGTACACATTAGTCAAAGATAAACACCTCTATTCTATAAGCGCCTTTATCAGGATACCTTAAAATTTTATTAAATTGTACTTAGGACCAATATAATAAATAAATCGTAACTGTAAAAGGGCTATATCTATAAAAGTAGAGCAGTAACTTTAAAATTCGTAGGTAACAAAAATATAAGAAAAATCGCGGGACATAATATTTTTTGTTCTTGTATTTAACAACAAAATTATTATTTTCTCAAACTTTAGCATGTACCTATTTATAAATATCTGTAGGGTTATTCCGACCTTTACATCGACGCTCACTCCACCTCACTCAGGCGAACTGAACTATGAAGTGTAATTAATTACTCTCACATATTAATAATTATGTAATATTAAGAAAGTGAATAACAACTTATTTCAACAAAATATTCATAAGCTGTGTTTTAGCAAGTATTTTTTATTTACGACCTAGCATAAAACGCTAGATAAATATTGGAGTTGTTATAAATTGAAAGATTGCCTCGAGCCTCACTTGGCTTCGTTTCACTGGTTAGTTCTGCTTAGGTCAAGTGCGAGAGTGACTCTTATATGGACAATGTCAAAACTTTTTTAAATTGAGATTGTAAAAATAGTTCAAGTCTTAGTTAAAGAAATTGTTACGAACTTGTTGCTCTAATCAAGAAGTTTAGGTACTATAGTTGTTATTTGGAATAATAAATAAACACAATATAAAATACATATATAGCGTAATTCTGTTAGACAAAAACCCTTGCTTTCCTACTATCTCCAGTCTTCATTATTAACAGCCAAAATAACATGTTTTATTTTTAAATAATATTCATCAACATTCATCATCAGCCAAAAGTCATATTCAAATGACAAAACTATAGTAATTAGCGTATTGATTAATTTTATATAAATTCTAAAATGCTGTAATGATCTTTTTTATACGGGTAAATTAAGAATTTAAAAATACAAATACAATTATGCTATAAATATAAAATATGTAAATGAGTAATAGCGTAAAAAACATTGAGTACGTTAATGTTGGGCCAGCGCGGCGCTGCGCGGGCGCATACGTACGCGATGGCTGTTCCGTACGCAGACTCTCGAGTCCGCGGCGAATTTCGCCGCTCTCGCCCACTGATCTACATTTCACCTCCAATATGGGTCAATAACTGCCCACGCTCAGCCCCTCCGAGCGCGGCCATTCACCTCGCCACTCCAAATCATTGTTCGCCAAATGTAAAGCGTAGCTCGAGGTCGATGACCTCTACAATGGTACGAACTACAGCTGCTGTCAATGCGAGATTCTTCTTCGAATGACACTCGATACTGTACTGCCGACAACATTTATACAAACACTATCTGGTATTTCATTAGATTAGACTTGCAGAAATCGTAAACAATTAGTGTCGTATCTAATTTCATTCATCAACAACAATTGTATAGGGTTACTTTGTTTTTACTCGTATTGTGTATATGTATGTAAAAGAAAGTAATGTAAGAAGTCTAAAATTAAAGTTTATTTACCAGTCGAGGTCGAAACTAGTTTAGGCACACTCATTAAATAATTGGAGAGACGTTAGTGGTTTGCAACAAAATTCGCTAGTGACCTACCAAATTGACTCTTTCTATTGACTTCTGTTTAGTTTCATATTCCAATGAACCAGAATGCCTACATCTTATTTAAGTCTGTAGACAAATCATATTGTTATTTTTTAGATTACAATGCACTAATTGATGCCACCCATGTTTATATGTCATCACGTAAACAAGTTACAATTATATATTTTATGTCATTATTGAAACTCAGAATAGTTTTATGAGATATACAGCCTACTTTTATGATACCTACTTAATACTTAAATCCTATGATCGACCGAACTAGTTGCTTCACAAAATCGAAGTTTTGATAAATAAACAAATTAATGTAATTCTGTCGTTTCTATCTCATTTAATACACATTGTGGTCAAGCTATAATAATCCAACGATGATAAATGTTTGTTATAATGTCGAAGATATATTTAGTTAACCAAGAAAGTAGACTTATCATAATAGCAACATAATTGCGGCTTTATACCTCGCAACAATGTAACAACGATGGCCTACAAATTGGATACTTGTACTGGAGATTTAATGTACATATTCATTTCAATTTATATTTGTTCACGTTCCGTTTCAAAACTCAAACATATTCGACGCTAAGCTATTTATCTAGCTAAAAATATTTAAGTGGTTTTACTACTCGTAGTGAAAAAGGAATTCACAATAATAAACTCATTAATACCGCACGATTTACCGAAAGGGTATGTCATAAAAACATATAAAGTTAACTAAATATTTGGCTGAAGGAAAGTGGCGCGCTGAACGGGCGCACGACGCACCACGTGAAGTGTCACGTTGAACTCTTACATAAGGATCCGAGGGGCTTTCGAAAATGTATTCTGCTATTTGACATTCTTTATGATTACTTTTTTGATACCCTTACATTGATATGTAGCAAACAGTTATAGTATTACAATATCAGAATCGTTAAACGTCAATATTTCCTACGACTCAGTTAACACAATCTATAATCGATTTTAGATTTTTTCTTGTTAAGAATTCGGTCGTGCACATTGTAGCAAGCTACCCAAGAACCAGCTTGTATTGGCCCGGGGCAGTCATAGCACTTGGCGGACAGGTAGTCCAAGGAGAAACACTTCGCTTGCTCCACATTCAGTGTGTTTGGAGGCGATGACTCCTCGTGACCGTGTCCCCCTTAGCGGGTACTGCTTTATCTCGCCAAATTTCTCTCTTCTGTTCCGCATCATCACGAACAAAAAGTCGAGACCCGTTCGCTTGGATCGCGGCCTAGTTGTTTCGATGAAACCTACCGCAATTTCAAACTTAAATCTATTTGTACAACAAACTACATGTGAACTATTGTTATTATGAATACAAAATAAGGTTATTAATTCAAAAATCTCTTGCAATAGTTAAAAATATGCTCATATTTTTGTCATTACATTTATACACGCCGTATTCGAGAAATAGTTTCTGTGGAACTAAAGCATGCCTTCTCATGGGAAATTTATATAAAAGGTTTAGCAAAGAGATATGTTTCGAATAAAGAGATTGGATCATAGCGCAAATGTTTTGAGTGAATAAGCTCAGTTCCCAATGGTAAAAAAATATATAATTCTGTTATTATTTAGCACAAATATTACCAAACGAGAAATATTTTTTCAATGATGACAGATTAACTTACCATAAAGGCGAAAGTATTAAAATAAAGTAACTTTGCATGCTCGATTTTTTTGTTCTTTTACGGTACAACAGTTGAACCGATTTGGCTGAAAGTTGAAATTATCTACATTTGATTGAATAGGGGACTAAATAATAATACTCCACGAAAAAACACTTGTTTTGATATAACATCGATTGTAATATTACATTTACGCAATAAATTAAAAAACTTCGGTTTTAAATTTTTTAAGATTCGGGCAAAGCTGGAACGGGTGTTGACTTATACATATACCAACGTAAATTGCTAAGTAATAGCATCTCATATTTTGCCAAGATGATTCAAAATACAAGTCAGACAGTGACTGTATCATATAAAAAGATAGGAAGAATGAAAGAAATATAGGCATTGGAATTTTGATTGCCTTCCCGAAAAACATTTCGATTCCGTTTCGTCACGTTAATTGTTATGTGTTCGATACATGTATGTTCGTGATATACCTATCGTATAGGTATTACGTATTATGTGAACAGTTTTTGGCTTATAACGATAACATTACCTACAATTAACCTTATACAAATATTTAATTTATTGATATGAATGACCTTTTTACGGCATTATTGAAGAGATATAGATAAAAAGTACGAAATCAAAGTCAACATCATAAAAAACTAACCTTTTACAAGGCAAAAAGCCAAAAAACATCACCCGATTGTTATCTTTGTATTAATATCATCATTATCAATTGAATTAAATGCTTAAAAAAATTGATGAGATACTATTGATGGCCTAGACCTCAATCTTTAAACAATTAAACGTATATAAGAGAATTCATAATAATAATCTGTTATCTTAATATCAATTTAATTACTTGTAGGATTAAATACAGCGATAGAGTTTGTGAAATATTTCCTTCCGATAATAATCTTAGGGGAGTCCACTATGTTGGGATTGTGAGTATGGGAATTTAATGGGAATCTTATCAATTGGATTTCAAAGATCAGTTGATAGTATAACATATTTACCATTTGGAGAGTGTAGAATTTTTCCAAAATATACAATAATAGTCACAAGGAAATATTCAAGCATGTCAGTTATCGTCAGATCTTAAATTAATTCGAAAATAGTTCACCAAAGAATTTTAAATCTTAACATCTAAGAACTAAAAAATAACTAAGTATTACTATATAATAAACTAAGCCAGATACAGCTATAACAGTAACTTTATCTATTAGTAAATGAAACTCATATCACCTTACTTACGTGCGATTAAATATTCAAATAACATTCCCATGAAAAATCTTGCATTGACAGCTACTTTGCGCAACACACTACGACTACGAGTAAGTTTTCATATCGTTAGCAGTTATCAGAATCAGAAACTCGTATCTACTATTAGAGGCAGTTCAGACGGGAATAATAACACAACCACAGTTAATTATACATGTCTCTATTCCACTCCTCTGTACAATATTATATCCCAACTAGCTGACCCGGCAGACTTCGTACTGCCTCGATTTAGATTTCGTTTATATGGGAAATATATGTAAAAAGGGCTGTTTTAAAGGTTTCCCGGCAATTATTCGAATTATTCTCACCTTTTAAACCTTCCCTAGACGTCCACAAA
>DVXP01004499.1:0-10309 GCA_018235645.1 Junonia grisea
GAAAACATTTTATTAAAACCCGGTTATACTCGAGCTAAAATATTGCGTTACATTAAAAATATTTTGAAAACCTATGTTGGATTTTTTTTTGCTAGTATACAATTATGTTTTTTTTTTCTGAGTGGTAGTCCATCTATTTAGCTAAACATTCCATATTTATATTTTTATACTCTGTGCAATATTAAGAAGTAGCTCTTGTTCACGGCTTCACCTGCATTGTAAGCCATATTGTTAGCTACTGTTAACGGGACTCTTTTGAATACGTGACATGATATGGAGTATTATTATTGTATTGAGCATTGTAATAGAGAAATGATCATTATGATCAGTTGTTGTATTATTATTCCCTTCTGGACTGTCTTTAACACTACATATTTTTAAAGTTTCATTAAAATTTGTTTAGAAGTTTTTGCGTAAAAGAGCAACAAATATTCATTCAAACGTCTAACTTTATTTGAAAATAAAAACATCTTTGTGGTATACATTCTATATAACAATATAAACCAAATCGAGCGTATAATGTATGTCAACGTTCGTAAAATTATAGAGGTCGGTTTTTGGCAGATAAAAGCCATAACATTAAATATTTTTCATTCATATGGGCTATATTGTGTTCAATTGATTTAATTCATATTTTAATTTATAAATATATTAGAAAGTACATTTATTATATTAGTACAATATGTATGTGGTGTGGAGTACAATATTTATGTGGTGTGGCGTGTCGTGACACATCAGAAAGCGTATCGCTTTATTACCTTTAAGCCCGTCACAGACTTAGCTACAATATGTATCTATTAATATACCGTACAATATAATACATATTATAGCAAGCTACCACTCACTGAAAAATATATATTTTGCCTTTATTTTTAAGGTGGTCGTCTATAAAGTAACATGCAATAATTAATATTACGGTATAGCTTGGTAACGTCATAAAAATATATATTACAGCCAAGCGTGCGGTCACTCGAAAATTTGTATACAAAATGTATAGTAATATGCCTAGCTATAAATATATTAATATTTATTATAGCTAAGTATGTGACGGGCTTTAGAATGGCTAGAAAGTAGAAACACACTGTCTCCTCGTAATGTGACGCTGCGTAGCAAGACACTGGGTTGTTTCTAACTATATTAAAAGTGTACAAGATATACTTTTGATGTGCTTCTAACGCGGCACGACCCACCACCCCGCATTCACAAGTGTAACTCTAAAATATAACCATACCATGTTACGGTTTAGCGCTCTTCTATCTCAATTTTATGTAACTTCTCTATTTACGAAGTCGGTTAAAATTACAAATTCTCCCTTCTGTAAGAGCCTTACCTTATTCGCAGCAAAACAAGAAGCGCTTAGTAATGCCGCTGTAATAACATAACTTAATGATGGCGCCTTCTGTTGAAATAATAAAGTTAATTTCGGTAATTAATGTTTTTACAAGATAAAAGGCAACCTAATTATTTAAATGGAAAAAAAACAATTTCGGGCTTCAAAGGAAAAAAAAATCTTTAATTTATTTCTTGGCATAAGTCTAGTCCATGATTTTGCCTAAAAACTATTTTTGTATGAAAAAATGAAGAACATTCAAATATTGCGTCAAGCCTGTTATTCTGAAGAACTGCGCAAGTACGATTAATAAGAAAAATTGCTGACATTTCGTAAAAATGTGCCAGTTTCTTCCGAAACATAATGTTTCCTAATGTTTCATTATGTTTCGGAAGAAACTATCCTATATGCTGCTGAAAAAAGGATCTTTTAATATGTAGGTATATCGCAATGTCTTTGAATTTTATTTCCATTTTAAAACAACACACAGATATCTATGGTCACTTAATATGTACACAAGTTCACATAAGCACGTACCCCCAATAATTCCTAACATGAATAAAAACTATAAAAAAATAGGTTTAACCCATTTCTATATGAATCACTGTGTTTTTTCTTTCAATCGTGCATTACGGTCAAAGGTCTATTAGGGGTGGGATTCGATTGACGAGGGTTGATTTGATTTCACTTCCCCAACCCCAACGTTAAAGAAAACGTAGCTTTATTTTCAAAAATTTATTTCTCACAACGGAACAGATACATTTATTTTTATGTTAACCTAGCATTTACATGTAGCGTTAAAAATAATTACAACATAATTTAAGTACATTTTAAGACTAAAGATATCATAACATCAGTTCCATACACAATAATTACTTATAACTTAATAGAAAATAATAAAACTATGACAAAGAAGTTCAATCTCACTTCTATATTCCCGAGAACATTTTCGACAATCATTCGTGTTTTAATAATTATTTTCTAATTTTATATATTCCAATATTTTTAAATTATAGTAATTTTATTCAGTATTTTACTATAGTTACCAAATGCATATACATATTTACATTCATGAAATGTAAGGTGTTTGAAATCATTAGTTCGTTATGTCCGCATAAAAACGATATACCGCATAAAACAGTTCTTTATTAATAAATGTTCGAGAAAGTTAAGTAATTATATAAGGGCTATAATTCGTAATCGTAATTAGTCGAGCCACGTTATAACCTCATAAGACGTTTAACTAAGGTAAAAATAAATGGTGTGCATTATAAAAGTCACAACGCGATATCTCATAGTTATAACATGACAGATTTTGTACATGAACAAGTCCGACGTCGTGTCGCGTCGTGAGTTTTTACGATGCTTACTACCATAGATTGTCATGATGTCGTCGCGTCGTAACGTTCCACGACGTCGTCATGACGCGTCACGGTGGATTTATTCGTTTGGTCATTATTGAAAATTTTATGCAGTTATCATATTAGACTGAAAATTGTTAGATATTTTTGTAAAAAAAAAATACAGAAATTCATATTTCTATATGGAATATACGTTGAAACTAACGAACTCTTGAAACATGATTTGATTGGAAACACCTTGGTATGAAAAAAGAAAATCAGAATATTTTTTCATTATTCGAAACTTATATCAATATTTGCAATAAATCTAACCAACGCAAAGTGGTTTATTACAAAGCAACCAATATAAAACACTTTCGCTATATAATCGACATGTTTACATTTTTTATTCGGCGTGAATTTTTATATGATATGACTAGTTCGTGCAAAATTATTTACAGCGATTACTGTTAACACTTCCATACCCTATGTTATCAATATGCTATATATTACATAAAATATTTCATTATGTATACATAAAAAAAATCCAGCGGTTAATTACTTAATTTAAAAATTTAATTGAAAAAAGTAAGCAAGTCAATATTAGTATTAAAACGGTAAAATACCAATTGAACACTGTCGCCATCAAAACATTTATTAGAACCTTTTTAGATGACCCAAACTATCTGAACATTTTGACAGCGAAACCATCACCAAATCCTGGCCAGAAGATAAACAAGACAATAACCACAAACCACAAACCAGAACAGCGTTAACACTTTAAGTCTTAACTTTATTATAATAAGTTCTCGTGTATCAGCCAGAGAGGTCACGCGAGTAACACGACGACGGTAACCAGGCAGAGGGGGGAGAGATGGCGAGGGGCCGCATCTGGGAGGGGCCAGCTCTCGCCCCATTCGCCCTGGCCCCTGGGCTCCGGTCACATCGTCGTCACCATTTCTGTTAATATCACCGTTTAATTTTATTGATGTCTCTTGTGGAATGATACTGAATGTATTAGTGATAGTTGCAAATTCAATCCTTGGATGTTTGTTTGTAGATTATTTCTTAGGTATAAATGTTTGTCTTACGTCTTCACATTGTGTTTATAAGAGTGCGTAAAACTATTGGTTCCAATGGTTATCACAATCACATAATGATCATTACTCTTAGGAAAACAATGACTTGTCTATTATGGTTAATGTTACCTTTGAGAGTTTGTGAATTCGATGGTAAACGCTATTATGTAAAACCATGACCATAATAATAAACCATAGCAGACCCTAGCAAAATATTGGGTGAATGATGAGCACTACTATGCTCTGTTGAGGTCTGTTTGTTTATATATTATTTAAGTTATACGCCACTAGCAGGGATAGAAGTCACAACCGTTGGCGTTAAAGATACATCGTGTACAACTCCATGAGACCAGTGGTCATGTAAATTTGTTCATGTTCACTATTACATCTATTTTATTTATTCGTTATCAGAGCTAATGTACGCATATTCAAATGTGTGTTTGGTGAATTTAATGAGGGTTCGCAAACGTGTTATAGGACATAAAAATAGGGACCTGTACTTTATAGGGGTCGTTCTACAATTTAGTGATAATGAGGCGAGTTTAACTTCAGTTTGAATTTTACGATCCTTTCACGGTTCTATATTAAAAGAAAACTTCGGGGCTAATGAGATTAATAATTTATGAATTTGTTTAAACGTTAATTTATGTTTTAAGTTGCGTTGGATGTTAAATCTTTAGCTATTTAGGTTACGGAATGCTTTAATTTGGAAATTATATCCGAAGTTGTGACAAAGTTTCGGAATCGTTAGGTGCTACACGAGCGCCCAAGGTACTAATAAACTGTAGACATACTATATGTATATCTTACGTCGAGGATCCTTGTATTGGATCTTAAACATCCGAATCCCGGTGCTACCTTTAATTTGAATTTCTGTACATGTAAATGAGGGTTACTACATAAGATAAGGGTTATTATGTTACCAAGGTTTTGCATTTGATGTTGGCTGAGAACGATGTAGGGATTCTCAAGGGCTGGGTCTTCCATCACACCTCGATGTAGCTGCTCCAAGTGCCTCTCATCATCATCTGCGTAAAAAAAAGCTTGATTAATATTTTCTTTCATTCATGGGCACATCACCCCAAAAATATTTCAAGTGACATTTGAAAAATTGAATTGTATAAATATATTTTAATTCTAACAATTTTGATCTTGAAAACAAAGACGTAATTGAAATTTCGGCTAAAATTTTTCTCGCTTATGACTTGAAGCATATACTTTTACAAGAGATAAATAAAATCCAAATCTTTGGATAAGGCTAAGGTTGTAAATTCTTATTTAGTATTCCTAGAACATTTTACGCTTTGCGAGGAAACGTCTTGAGAAAACCTGCATGTGTCGGAAGTAATTCTGAGCCTAGTTTATCTGCCAATCTGCTGGAACAGTGATGGATTGAGCTCTGAATCCTCACTAAAAGGAAATAAGGCTTTGGGCATGACTTGGAACATTTACGGGCCGTTTGTTACTTATTTTATAATCATGAGTAAGTTTTATTCTAAGATTTAGATATGTCAAGTTTTAGTTTATTAATATTAATAGTAAATAAGAAACAATATTTACTTTGTATAGTAATGTTGTATTGGATTAAAATAAACAGAAGCTCAATTATAGGCAATAACTGAGGTTCACGAATTAAGTGTAACAAATGAAAACAGTATTTTACCATCCCTGATTAAACTACTGCGTGAAGGCTGATAACTAAAACATTTTATTATGAAGATTCATAAACAGCCAATGAAGTGGTCTGATCAAGAAAATGACGTTCAATTTTTAGGAGTCATATCGTCTCGATAACATTCTACGTGAGAAGTTTGACCTATTCATCATTTTCAATACATGATCATATTTACGCGCTCCTTGAGCGTGGCTCGTAAATCTATTACATGTCATTTTGGCTCTTTCGACGTGAAACTGACGTTCTTTGCCAGCGGTTGCTCTCAAGCAAGCAAGTAGGTCAGCGCTTAATGCATCACTTCACGCGAGTATATAATATACATCCGTATATACTATTATGCGTTTTATAAACGTTATAAAAGTCTGGAATGTACACAATAATCGTCTTTAGTTTTTAACGCTCCAACGCTTTTTAGCTTGAGTAAAACTTCTTGGTTTATTTTAGTTTTTGCTCTGAAATTTAAATTTTCAAGTGCGCTTTTATAGGCAATTTGAAACGACTTATAAATATGTCACGTCAGTTATACGTGAAGTAACCACGGCTACGGAATATGGATTCTATCGGGACGAATCGACAAGGCATGTATTCATAAAACGTAACATTATTTTTAAGATTTTTCTGTAATATTATTAATGTTTCTCTTACTATGCAAATTAAACTTTTAAAAGCAAAAAAGTAGAATTAAATCGAAGTAAAAAAGTATTTACAGATTTAGTGTTAATTTTATTAGATGTATTTACATCGTGCTAAGGTGCAAAAACTCTGATTATAAAGATGTTGGAAATAGGTACTATAATCTTAAAAGAACTCCAACTTAAATTGTTGTAGTCCTAAAGTCTCAAACTGGCATAGTCGCAGAGTACATACGCAGTATATTGGCTTGGCAGCGAAAATGTAATATTAGGCGTTTGCCAAAAGTCTTCTATAGGTAAAGTAATCTTGGAACACAAGAGATCTTTTTCACAAAACTTTTATTTTGAATATACTGAAAATGAAAGATCTTTTTTGTCTTAATATCTTGGGAAATTATAAAGAAAATTTAAATGAAAGAAATAAAAGTAAAAGAAATACGAGGCGTGTATATTGTATAGATAATTCTATCTATTACAAAGAGACCTTTCAGTCGAGGGACGATAGACATGTTTTCTCTCTCCCTACGGGTCACGATTTATGTTTTTCTGTTTCGAAAATGAAATCCAAAAGGTTGGTTAATGAATTTATTCAGTGCTGATTGTGGACTTTATTTGAAAAGATTTTTATTTTATGATTTTTAAAGGCCAGAATTATTTTAAAAAGACCGATCAAAGACGTTGCCCAGAGCTCGCATCAGATTTATTGACTATTTATTTAAATTATTTATTTTATAATAGGGTACCTGTGGTATTTTGAAAGAATAGATTAGATAAACAATAGTTGAATTGTATATAAATCTAATTGTAAAATAAACATTAACTATTTATTTATTTATCATTTGTTATACATAAAATACAACTTTTGCTAATTATAATTCTCAGATACAAATAAACTACATAATGTTGGATGAAGGACTATTTATTAAAAGAAATAAATACAAAGATTGTTTCTTATAAATAAGTCGCCTTCGACTGGATAAACAACATGAATTGGCGGAATCCTTGAAATTAAAAATAAAACAGGACGAACTAGTCAATAATAAATAGACTATAATTTGTTATATTTATATACGAGATTGTGTTTACTAAAAACAGTTATGTCTATCGAATGTCCTGTAAAGTCACTTCAAGATAGTCCAAACATATATTATTGGTAACATATTTTAGTCTTTATTTTAAAATGAATTAAAATCATTTATGCACTTGTTTTTACTTCAGGATAATGAACACGTACATTACTTTAAAAATATTTTTAAATTAACTTTTGGGATAACGATTCCGTTTTATCGAAATTTTCAATAATTTTGCTCCATAACACAGGCTGTACTATTGAGGAAATTGTGTAGCTGATCAACCACAACGTTCGAAACTGGCAATTGCACGTACAAACTTCGAGAGACCCACTGTTTATCTTGATTTGAGATTGTTAAGCCGAAATACATATTGTAAACGTTACTAATTCGGTAATATTATGCTGAGTTTTTTATTGCAAAACTTGTCAGGACAGTTTACATACTTTCGTGATAATAATTTTGTTCCAAACCATCAATAATATCCGTCATCAAAACTACAAGGAGAAAATCTTTGCAGACCAGTGTAATAGTACAGATGTAGATGTATCTACATATATTAGTGATGCGACTCGAGTCATATTTTACTCGAGTGACTCGATTTGATCTGACTCGTCACTCAAGTGGAAAAAAATTCAATTTGAGAAAAAGTGGACTCGAGTGAACTCGAGTGACCGTGTGGACTCAAGTGAGAAAGTTTGACTCGACTAGGCAAAATAGGGTGAGTACGATAGGAGTGACTCGAGTAACCGAGTGGCTCGAGGACAGATTGAGTTGAACTCGAGTGACTTATTAAATGACTCGAGTAACTCGAGTCAAAAAATCCTATTCGAGGTGCATCACTAACATAAATATGGATGAAAAAAACTTCCATTAAAGTTAATTTAATCAAAGTTTACTCACACGGTGGCAATGTTGTTGTTGGAGGCGGTGTAGTCGTTGTTGTTGTTGTTGTGGTTGTCGTTGTTGTAGTTGTCGTAGTTGTTGTTGTCAACACTGAAAATTAATTTGTTGTTAATTTTTTAACACTTTGGTGAAATATTCCAATAATTCCTTGAAACACTATTTGTTTTGAAGAAATGCTCAATTTGAAATGTCTTTAATAATAAAATTATGATATTTTGTTATTGTTATTTTTTACTACAATTTTATATAATTATCACAGGAGCTTAATATAAAATATAAACATTGTGCAATTTTAGAAATTAATTATTCTTTTACTTTTAATTTTTTAAATTTTCTAGAATTTTTACAGTATACTTACACTATCCTGTACTGTACTGTATATAAAACCCTGAAAACAAAAAAATAACAAAAAAGAAGTCAAAATATCTTACTATGTAAAAACAGTTCAGCTTGTGCCTTTCCTAGATTATTTTCCACGTGACACCGATACGCCCCCGCGTCTTCTCTCGACATATCGTTCACTTGCAGCGTGAGGGTGTGTCGATAACCTCGTGACAGCTTGTTTAATCTGTATTTTGATCCTGGAAAATAAATATATTTTAATTTCTGTTCATGTAAAACTATAGTTAGATATAAATTTCGGTAAAGAAATTTAAATAATGTCGTCAACATCGTTGTAAGAGGCCAATGATTATGAACTAATAGAGGATAAAATCTGATTCTGGCTAATTCCAAGGAAATTGTTAGTATAGTAGGAATATAGCTTAGCAAATATTTACATATATCTATTCTATTTGAATTAAACTAGCAACTGGATTTGGAGGAAATATTGGGCTTTATATTTAAATTTACAGTGAAATTTCATAAACGTAAAAGTTTATCTAATATATGGTAGGAAACATTACCACTATATTTAACATACCTAATCATAATCACAAATAATGTATAAAGTACAGTAATGGTGAATATCCTGAAAAAAGAGCAGAACGTAAGCGTCTGATTTTTCTACTTTACTTGATATCAATCAGAACTTAAAAACTCAAAACAATTTATCTATAAAGTGTACAATGGGACAACGTATGCGTCCTTTGTTTACCGAACGAACACTTAACCGGCCATTGTTGTAGACATTCTCAAGGCTAAGCACACTCACCAATTGAAAACTTAAGTGGTTCTACAATTGTCCTACATCCTGATAAATGTGTCACCGTTGTAGATACATGTACTTTTCGTGAAAATTTATCGCATTTATGCATCAAATGCTGCATATGTTCATGGACTGTAATGATCACTTGACAGGTGACCCGTTTGCCTATTTTTTGGATATATAAAAATAGATACTTAACTTATAAAGTTAGTTAGTGTTTATGATAACTAATCTAATTAAGTTGCAATGCCACAATTTTGGCTTCTAAAACTCCCTCAATAAGCAATAATCTTATGCAAAAGACAATTATTAATTTGAGTATGTTTTAATCGTAAAGAGAAGATCTATTGAAGTCGGATACAACTGTATATTTTAAACTATACAGCTAAGATCTCAACCTCTACATATGTATCCGAAGGTGGATATGAAGTTGTAAGTACCGTCATATGATATTATTCAGACATTTTGGAAGAATCGATGATACGAAAATTTGGCTACTATTATATACAAATGAAGATTTGATACAGAAATGTGTAAATAATGATTTGGCTCCCGGCAACGAAATCAATCATCAGCTACACGAAGCACTCCTGGACATTTTGGCGACTGGCCAAGACTTAGACATGACAACGGGTGATGATAAATGAGCGGAGTGATTATCCGCCGGGAGACATTTTAAAATATTCCGGTTATTTTGTCAAGGAAACGCTGGAAGATGTTCTTTTAAATGTTATTTATTGCACACAGTCTGAGACACTTGATGTTATAAATCGTTCTGATGATTATCCGCATTTGATAAATATAGGATGATAGTGTTTTCCTATGATTTATTGATACGTGTGGAATAAATTTATTCTAAAAGATATTAAAACTTATTAAAACTTATACTTGGTTAAAAAATTCGACAATATTTTGATGAAATTTCAATGAAACTTTGATCGAAACTTGAAATAGAAGATATTGGAGGACCTCAAGATACGAAAAGAGTCTGCTACCTACATACTTTGAATGCTAAAAATGTGTGAAATAAATATTTTAAATACATATTCACTGCTTGTTTATTTTATTATTTCGTGTTATTCCACACGTGGGGAAATAATATTAAATTTAAACATCAAATCAAAAATTCG
>DVXP01004500.1:0-10308 GCA_018235645.1 Junonia grisea
GGCCCCAAAAATGGTGGTTTTTTTTTTACATAAAATCAAATTAATTATGTTATTATCTAAGTGTTTTGTAGTTTAGAGATCTCGCTTCTTCGATTTTGAGCTCTAAAATGGCTCAAGTGAAAGTATGATACTACAACATCTTCTCATTTTCAAGTTTCTATAGCGTAATCAATAACGATGTCATGTTTGCTGTAAGAAGTTTCTTTTTTATAAATGCAATTAATTATGACTCGAGATTTATATAAATACCTATTTCTGATCACTTAGTATGTATTGTTATCCAACTATATGTAAAATTTACAGGGATAAAAAAGAAAATTACATTTTTTTTCTTTTACAGGAAATCCTCTGTCGATTTCGTCAAATCGCACCAGATGGAAGCGAATGCGGTTGCATGAAAGCAATTGTTCTGTTTTCACCAGGTAAGTCTTTTCATCTTGTACCTATGTTATACCTAGCTAATTAAATACTAATTAAAAAAGATCAGGTAAATATGAACAATTTGTTGCAGACACGCCCGGACTAAGCGAAACGCAGCCGGTAGAAATGCTGCAAGATCAAGCACAGTGTATTCTAGCTGACTACGTCCGAACTAGATATACGAGGCAACCTACAAGGTTTGTTTTTTATTTGCAAAATATACATCAATTGAATTTAGATAATTAAAAACAATTAAAAAACAAATAAAAAAAACAATACCATTATTGATTGAAAAAGATCTCGTAAGTTTGTTTTTACTTTTAAGTTACATCGCATATTTTGTCAGATAGTTGACCCCACAAAAAAAAAACTAATCGGGGCCCTTATTTTCAATGCCAAATCGAAACGTATTTCTATGTCGAAACACGTTGTTGGCTTAAAACCGTATTCTCTATGACATTGTGAAATTGAAATGTCACGTTACGTGGCGCGTTCCGTGCTATCATGTAGGTATCTAAGTGATTATGAAATGAATAAAAAATAAACCGGTAACCTTTTTTGAAAGATTTTTAATAGAAACAGATCGTCCATCTCCAAAAAGACAAGAATATCATTATCTATGCTATTCCTTACGTTTTCAAGATGTGTGTTTAGAGACTACCGTTTTAAGTAAACGTAACGTGCCATAGTAAGATTGTTTGACGCGGCACGATATGACATCATCCGTTTTGCCACGTTACGTATCGTGACACAGATAATACGTGCCAGGATAAAAACCGTAGGAAGGACAAAAGCTTGTAGAAATAAAGTGTTATTGAAGTGAAAACCTGTTTATATAGTCACGTAGAGCACTATTTGGAGGAGAAAATCTTGTAGTTTCGCATCACCGACATGCTCATGACTGGCACACACGTAGTGTGCTGTGCGCCTTAGACACTTTCTTTTACTTATTTTTTTTTCAGATTCGGGCGTCTTTTACTGTTACTGCCATCGCTCCGCGCAGTGCGGGCGCGGTCCATCGAGTCCCTCTTATTCCGGGAGACGGTGGGCGACGTGTCGGTGGCGACGCTGCTGCACGACATGTACCGCATGCAGCCCGCGCCCGCGCCCGCCTTCCCGCCGCTGCCCACCAACGACACATGCTCGTCGCCGTACGCTGAATCTAAAGACTTTTAAATTGTACGTTCCAAAGTTGAGATGATTTCTTCTTAACCATAGAGTTCGAGTCTAAACCATAGAGAAGAAGAAAAAAAGAATACGATACAGATTTTTACATTCATACTTCATCAGATTAGCCAACGCTACAGCTGTTATTTTCTGACCTTACTTTCGTCATTAATTTTTAATATTAATTTTTAAATAGGTATCTATCTACTGCAATTACCTACGCTCTGAATAAGCATCCTATAAAACAAATTTTTTACCTAACTGTAGAGATTTAACAAAAATACTGGTCAGTGTAACTGGCCAGTACCTACAACATTTATTTGCGATCAAATAGTGATTTATTCACTTCATTTGAATTTTCAAAGAATGTTTCTAATTTCAAAAATGTTAATGTTAAAAACATTGCGAGTTGATACGATGAGGGTGATTATAGGCTAGGCCTAATTTCGGTGCGTATAAACATTTGGAAAAAATGTTTGGAGTAGGTATAACACATATTTGCGTGTTATACCTACTCTTGTACCCAGTGGCGGATTTCAGTTTAGTGCCGCTCTAGGCCCGAATTCATAGGCCTGTGTGACCTATGACCGTGTATGTGCGGACCGGATTAAAATATTTACCGCCCTTTGGCACTGAAAATAATACCACCCCATCACTCGCTCAAAAATAAAATAATAGCCTCATTCCCTATCATAGATTTACCAGTTCAACTAAAAAAAAAAGATCATCCGCCTTCTTTTACATTTTGCCGCACTAGAACCGAAAATATGATTAAAATTTAAAATTTTGCCGCCCTGCCCTAGACCCAGGCTCAATGGACCTATGGGTAAAACCGCTCCTTGTACCCTTGAATATCAATTATACAAATGCTCTCTCCAAATTGAGTCAAGTCCTACCTAAAATACTTTTCGCGCGTTTAGCCATTTTTTAATATTTGTTGTTGAGAAAGTAATAAAATACAGAATCAGCTATCCGACAGGCAGATAGGAATAGGAAGGATGGATGGAACTGGCATTTTCTAAATGTTTGATATTTCGCTATAACATTAATTCTATAATTACATTCGATTATAAATAAATCATTATGGAGGAGTTATCAGAAATGCGAAAAATGCTAGCTTGTTAACTTATTCGACAGTATTTTATAAGTAATTTGAAATTATACTAGATAAAGATTATAAATGTTTTAAATAAGTGATATAATATAGTTGTAATCTATAATTCTAGTCAAGTTATAAAAGTTGTAAAATTGTAAATGTACTTATTATAAGATAAAATATTGTTCTTGATAAATATTCAAAATATCATACAGACATATCCGTTAACAGGTGCTGAAATCATTTTCTTTTGTCGCTAAGTATATGAAAACAAATCTAAAATGTGCATAATCAGCTATGTGAATTTAATAACTAAATAACTGTAAACTTTAAAAAACATTAGCACCATTATGTAAATACTTATTTATACAAAGGGATATAATAAATGACTCCTTAAAAATTTTGTTTTTTATTATAAAATAAATTGAAATAAAACAACTGTTTACAAAAGCACTTTTATTTGCAACTGACAAATAAAGAGAACTTCGGTGACACAGAGAAACTATAAAACTATAAACAGAGTGGTATAAAAATAAATTTATCGGGTTTTCAATTATTCGTCATATTATAAACAATTTGTACGAAGGATGTTTATTTATGTTCCTGTATTTAGCAATCAACCTGTGACATTCACTTTGCCCATAGACTGTATGGCCTCCACTGTGGATAAGTCCACTGAATCGTCTTCTTCAACTGTCTGCACCTTGGGTTCTTCAACTTTCTTTGGTTCAGATCTAGGGAAATCGAGTTTGCTCCAAGCACCAGGTTCTCCTTTCTTCAATTTTATTTCGACCTTTGTACCTAACATTGACGCACTGCTCTTATTAACATCAATTACCTGAAATTGAAAATTTTAGTTTTTAATGACAAAAAAATTAGATTTATTTAGAATTTAAAGCACATAAAAAGTTATTAATATTTATATAACTTTTTTATTATATTTGCAGAATATTTTCATAACACATTTCAAGTGAAATTGAAAAATGAATAATTTAAACTCTAAGAGTACTTATATAGGTATAATTAGAATAATAAGTTTATAAAAACAAAGAAAAACAATAAACTGATGTTCAATGTATTATGTAAAGTTGTTAATTTCACTTCAGCTTTCTCTTACTTAAATAAAAATAAAAAATTACTTACTCCTCTAAGTTCCAGATCTAGTTCAAATACTGCATTTCCTTCCTCATGAAACACTAACTTAGTGTTAAGGCGAATTGGGTTCAGTTTGACATAGCTTGCAAACGGGTCATATTTCTTAGCATACACACTAACAATCACATAGTCTGGAGTTTGATGCCAGTCCCAGCGGCATTTCACAGTCCCAGCTGGAGCACTCTGTAAAAGAATATGATTTAAGTTACTATAAAGTTTAGAGTGATATTTTTTGTCTATAAATACATATACTAGTCATATAAAATACACTTTGTTAAATCTTTTACCATGTACCATTAGGGTGAAAACCTTTTGCATTTTACAATGAAGTTAAAGATTATAGGTATTAAATTTTTGATGCAAAAAAGGACTAAGAAGATTACAAAGGTACTACAAAACACACACAACAAAGTAAAAATTAATTTATATACCTTTAAAAATAAAATTTAAAAATAACATTGAAATATATATTTTAAATAGCTCAAATATCACCTGTACTAAATGATGGTAAGTTTTATTTGAGACTTGATACTGCAAGTATTTAACATAAACTCACCTCTTTAAACCACTTGTGAACGCCAGTTGTGCATCCCGGCTGACTGAGGAAAGTGTTGAAATCCGTAGTTCTCTTTTGGCAACATGACCAGAACTTCAGGCCTTCGTGGAAGATGGGGCAGCCAGGGTGGTATGTGCACATACTAGAGTTTGTCTGCGGACCCTCATAGGATATGTTGCAGCCACCATTTTTGCAAGATGTACCGATAGCTACAGAGTTCCTGTAGAGACAAAATTATACACATTACTGAATATTCAACACAGTATAATACTGTAATAAGAATTTCCTAAGTTTTATTTTATTTAAATAATTTAAAATATACCATTTTTAATGTATTATAATTTGCAATTGTTTATTTAATAGTAAAACATTATTTTTAAATTTCATTCTAGTTAATCCCATTTGCAAGTAATTCTATGATAGAAGAATAAGTTTTATTTGGAAATAGATATGCAATGTATAGGACTAGTTACTACTAAATTAGTGCACTTCTAGTAAGGGTTAAAAATTAAAATTTTCAACATTACCCATCATTTGATGTTGCTGCCTGTTGTGTAGATTTTTGTACAATTTCTTTCAGTGACTCTGCTATACGGGGTTCTAGTAAAACCAAGGGTGAGTCAAATGGAGGTCTAGGCAGCTGTGGACCGACCACCGGTGCTCTAACTTCAATCACTTCTTTTTTTTCTAATTCTTTATCTAAGGCTTTCTTCTCAGGTTCTGGAGGTTTCTAAAAATACATGAAACAGATTTTTAATATTTTGCATATAAAATAAAAAATACATTAAAAAAAATTAACTTTTTACTAAGAAAATTTGTTCCCTAATCCTTACCACATTTGAGTGTTTTGATACTGTGCACCCTTTTATGTTGAGGAACTCTGTGAAATCGACGCTTTTCTTGTTACAACAAGACCAACCCTTATAAGCGTCGTGAAAAACTGGAGCACCAGGATGATGGCAGCACTCATCTATTTACAAAAAATGTGCAATTTTAAACTAAACTAGCAAGTTGGGTTTAAGTGAAACAATTATATAGTATATTAATATATAAAAAAAATATTTCGATACTCAGCAACTTATAAAGAAAAAGATATGTATTAATTAATGAATTCCTATGTATCCTAACTCTAGAAAAATCTACAAAATACCTTTGTCGTTCTTAGTAGGATCGAAAAGTTGACCACAGCCACGATTATAGCACGGAACTAATCCATTATTTTCCGGCATGATTAAAAAATATTATATGTTAATATTTGTCTTAAGAGGACCGAAACTGAAATATTTTTTCAGGTTAAAATATTAAATGCACTTGTCACTTGTACAACTTCAAGACAGACCGTTCTGATTGTTCCGAATAGTCGAAATTGTCGAATACACATATCTATTTGACATTTTTGTATAGAAATGACATTAATAGTGACGTGACCTACAATTCGAATAGGTTTTAATTTTCATTCGAGTTTTTTAGTAGATAGCAGTAGATAGATATAGTAGAGTTTTTAGTAGCATATTGTATCTATTCGGATGATAATTAGATATACCTATCTATTTATTCAAATCGAAATATATCCATATATCTACTATCTACATTGAAAACGCAGTTAAAAGTTTTTATTATCTTCATACTTTACTTTTATTTAATATTATCTGCCATTTAACGCATTTTTTTAATCCAAATCATTATCAAACTATTAAAAATCAATGCAATCCTTAACATTATTTAAGTTTAGGTTTAGTTTTTGTCTTTCTGTCATACTTAAATACTATATCCTAAGAACATATCGATATTTTTAGATCTTAAAATACATGTATATTTGATCTCTGGTGTATTTGCTCGCTGAATAGGTTTTTGGATATACTCATAGAGAAGTAGATAAATATTTACTGCTATTTTTATGGATTGTTTATTCGTTAGTTTGGTAGGCTGCAGATTATTCAATTAAAATAATATACAATACTTCACTAACTAATACTAAAACTTCAAGTGAGCTAGCTATTACTTATTTAATATTTCAAAATTAAGATGAATATTTTCAAATTAATCGATAAATTCTTTTTAAATTCCAATAGTAACACGATACAGGGTACATCTCTATTAGTATTGAAATAAAAGTACTGTGGGTGTACAGTAGATTTTTATGATTAATAAAATAAAAAAAATTGTATTAAATTGTCTAAATACTTACTTATTGTAAATTCATCATACCAGTTATTTAAAATTTAACACAAATTTATATTAGTGTATCATTAACTATGTGAACTTTAATACTGAGTTAGTGAAAAAGCTTTTGTGTACCGTAAAAATACTCGTAGATTGTCAGAGATGTCTTGAAAAATGAAAAATTAGTGTGCAAAACGTGCCTAATTTGGCTGCTTTCTTTTTATAATGTTCATTAAAATGATCGGAAGATATTAATCATTAATACAATGAATCTAATGCGCAAATTGCGTGGGGCGTCCGCCTCAACATCCGCGGAGCCTTCAGAGTCTTCGAGCTCGTCTTCCCACGTCCAGCTGGGACTGATGCACTTGAAGAAACTCTTCGCAGAATACACACATCCACCACAACCACTGACTGAAGCAGAAAAAGATGACAAATTGTATAACATGCTACCTCTATTTTGCAAGGTATTCTAAGTGATATAATTTTTATTTAGTATATAAATATAAATTAAATAGTTTCTATTATGAAATAAGTTTCTTTGTTCATAATTTATTAGTT
Source organism: Junonia grisea (assembly GCA_018235645.1). Lineage (NCBI taxonomy): Eukaryota > Metazoa > Arthropoda > Insecta > Lepidoptera > Nymphalidae > Junonia > Junonia grisea. The sequence continues at coordinate 7,119 of DVXP01004500.1, forward strand.
TAGTAACTGTTCAAACTGAACATTGATATTAATTGATAACAATAATTTAATGAGAGTTAAAACAGTACATTCAGATTGTTATAAACATAAAAAAATAAAATACAAATAATATAATTTAATATTTTATTTCAATAATTTTTTTTTTAGTTTTTTAGATACTTTTGCTTGAAAATTATTTTACTGATAGTAAAATAATATTAGGTACATACACTGAATTTTTAATAGATCTTTTTTGCAATCTGAAAAAGGTATAGGTAGATATTTTTTATAATAATATTTATTAATAATATAAAAGTCATGGATGTTCCAATATCGAAAACCTTATTTGTATTTAAATAACTTGGCTTATATTAGTTTAGATACCTGGTTTACCCATTCTACATTAAATTTATTGTATGTATTTCTTTCAATACTAAAGACAGGTTCTCATACTACAGGTCTTTGGTACAAGTCCATCAAGTGAGATGAATGAAAAGTTTTGGGATATACTGTCTTTCTGTCAACAAGTATCGAAGCTTATGGTGTCGGAAATAAGGAAAAGAGCCAGCAATCAAAGCACTGAAGCAGCTAGTTGTGCGATAGCCAAATTCCTCGAAATAGAGAATTCAGAAGAGTCGAGCAATGGATGGATGCTTTTGTCTACTCTTAACTTGTTGGCAGCGGGTGACCAGTCACTGATACAGGTTTGTTTTACATAAAATATAAACAAAAACAAAACTAACTGAGTCAAAATGTTCCATGCATTGTTTCAAATTGAAACAAATGATTAATCCTTCATGATCCATGAAACTTGAATAATCTAAACTATATGTATTATGCTGCTCAGAACTGAAAATTAGGTGTCTACCTATCAGAGTCAAGATTACTTTGATGGACATGCGCAAATTCTAATTCAACTTGTTTTCATACATTACCAGTTGGTTGAATTTATCTATAGCTGTATCATAAAGATTTTTCTATTTTTATTCACAGGTAGTTAAGAATGTAATACGCAAAGTAATACGCAAAGCATACATGTATTTATATTTCTAATTTGCTTAAGGAAAATACCATAGTGCACACAGTTAGTTGATGATAAAAATCAACAAAAAACATTCTGTTTAAACTGTCCAAGAGATATAGAATATAGTAAATTCAAAGTGTAAATGTTACAAGTGAGGTGTTTGTCTAAAAATAAATGTGGAGATGTTGTGTCTTCATGCAAATTACATAAAACAAGTATTTGTGTTAACACTAACCAACTCTTAACACATTTGTAATATTCAAATAAGATTCAAAGTCACATCTTATTGCATTTTTTTATGACTTGGAAGATATTTTTAATAATTTATGTCTATTCGCATTTTTTAATTAAAGAATGGTAGTAAATCGCTTTTAACTTATTCTAGGTTATGACCACAGCAGCTATACCTTCAACTTTAGTCAAGTGTTTGTACCTTTTTTTTGATCTGCCTGAAATACCGGAGTCCGAAGCAGATGTTCAAGGCGACAATAGTGAGTTTACTCCAAGAGAGAGGAGGATACTATTGCAAAAGATATTTGTTCAGGTATTATTACTTATATTATTATAAATAAATATACCTTTGTTCTGTCCATGCAAATCTTGAGCAGATTGTTCTTTTAATTTTACAACAGAATTGATTACTGAAATATTTTTAGCATACTATTTTTCTCCCCCTTTTTTTCATTTTGAGAATATTAAAATTAAGAGATCCAGAGTGGCTTCGAGATACTTTTGGATATCATTTTAATTAGTTCATCATTAATTTACCATCTCTAATCATTTGTCTCCTTTAAATATATTTTAATTAATTCTTACCCAAAGTCTATAGTCATATTTAACTATTTCCTTATTTACAGGTTTTAGTAAGACTATGCAGTCATCCATTTCCATGTGAGGAGTTGGCAAGGAAAGATGACTTGAGTTTGTTGTTCTCCGCCATAACATCATGGTGTGCCCCATACAACATGATGTGGAGGAAATCTGCAGCTGAAGTATTAATGACATTGTCTAGGCATGGCTTGACTCAGTCCGTTGTACATTATATTCATAGTAAGTATTGTTTTGATATAAAAAATTGTCCTAATTAAGTTACTATGCTACTTTTCTATGTCTGCAAAAATTCAGTAACTTAAATTATTAATTTAAATGGTAATTTTATTTTATTTTATTGTGATTTCTTGATACATTTTTATTCTTTGTTACAGATAAAGGATGTGTAGGTCTCTGTATAGAAAACATGCAAAAGATTCCAGAGTTGACACCGTTAGAGGTGATTATTTTTACAATGATTGGTTAGAGATAAAAAGTTACAGATTTGATTTTAATGATGAATGTTTAATGTATAACTATACTAATGAACTTTGAAGTATTCAACCTTAACTTTCTTTAAGAAAGAACCTAATCTTGAAGTGTATAATTATTGGTTTCAGTTTTGAAATCATTCTTCCTACTAACTGGACTTCTAAAATAAATATAAAATATATATTTTTCAGGTAGTAGAAATGTTTGTAGCAGTATTTTGTTTCTTAAAAGATTCCAGTGAAGTTAGTCAATTACTATTGGACGATTTTCGGTCTTGTCAGGGATATTTATTTTTATCAGAATTTCTTCTTAAGTAAGTATGGTTTAAATAATTAAAACGCATGAGTACATTTCATAGAAGTAATTGCTTACACATATTTTTTGCTTAGATTTTTATTTTTTTATGTTTATCCCTTTACATTTTTCTCTGTTATTACCACAGACATGAGAGACAAGATGTACCCGATTATTTAACATCTGGGTAAGCACTGTTTTAAGTTTTATTTCTAGAAATAGATTTCATACAGTTTTAGTTTGCATGATCACATTTATACGTAGAAATATTTAGTAAAAAATGAAATATAGGTTTTTAATTTTTAAGGTAAGATACACTTTAGATTACATTTAAATTAAAAGAATCTTTCCTATCGAAAGACCCGCGCAGGCTGGGGCCGACATGTCAATGCCAGCAAAATATTTTCTATTTACTGTTGGTATTTTGGCTTTGGAAAATGGAAAAATGTACTTGTTTGTGCTATCTCAATTTTTTTTTATTACCAAGATTAATTTAACTATTTATTGAACATGGCGTCGTCGTCAGCCAATCGCAGTCCACGGCTGGACATAGGCCTCCCCAAGTTTGCGCCAAACATCCCGGTCCTCCGC
>DVXP01004501.1:0-10306 GCA_018235645.1 Junonia grisea
ATAATACTCGTTGTATTTCTGGCAAGATATATAAAGCAAATTGTAATTGACAAACCTTTGTAAATGGACTTGAAAAGTACGAAACTTGTTTGTGTTTGTTTGTGAAACTCGACTGTTACTTGAAAAGTAACAGTCGAGTTTCTTGCCGGTTCTTGTCGGCTAGGATCTATCTTCCGAACCGGCGGTAGATTCACAAAAAATGTAAACTGACGATTCAAAAGAGCTCCCAAAGTCAACTTGGATAAAGAATATTTTGAATTTGAATTTGAATTTATTGTCATCATGTTTACCATAAAGCCAGCGTAGTGACCCGCGTTGAGTCCAACAACAACGGTTAGAACCGTAACAGCAAATGCTACGTCACCGGCTGGGACATAAGATAGCCCTATAAGAGCTAGACCTGGACCGAAGAAACCTATAAAAAAAATAATTTGAAAAAAAAGTCATCTGATAAATTACGCAAAAACAATAAATCACATTTTAGTCCACTTTTGACAGCTGATTTCTGATTTTCAGATTAATACTCAATGGATGGAAAATGGAAATGGAAAAATTAACTCTCAGATCTTGAAAGAAACCGTGGAAGAAAGTCAGATTTAATAAGAAATACTGACCAATTGAATTGAAAACTTTTCTTGAGGTTGTGGTCGACAACCACTTCTTCTTCAAGATGTAGTCCGACGCGAAGCCAAAAGGAAAACTTAACACAAAATTGGCAAGATAGGGTAAAGCTGACATCACCCCATTCTGAAACCATATGTTAGATTACCTTAAAAGTATATCTTTAAAAGTATCTGGTTAATATGATTTTATTACTAATTTAGGTATGAATAATAATTCCCAAATTCAAATTTAGATTTGCTCATACTTTTAGGACAAAGTCCACATTGGAATTTTTGTGATGTAGTTCAGTAGTTTTAGCGTAAATAACAAACAGGTAGATAAAGATATCTACTTAAAACATAGTCTATGTTAAGGTGATACGGGATTCTAACGATGAAAATTTTTTTGACCTTGGTGCAAGTTTTTGAGATTATTCTGGTTATTCAAAAAAATATTCATTACTAAACGCTGTACATAGAATACATAACTTACAGATTTTATGTTAACGTCTAAAACTTGACTCATGTAAGAAGGCGTTTCTGTCATCAACGTCCAGAAGCCATACAAGTGACCGGTTTGGGCGAACACCAAAGATATGAAAGGTAAAGACGTAGCTATGGCTTTCCAGGGCGTCGGTAATTTCTGAAATCAAACAATAGTATTAATCGTCGCCGTCGTCAGCCAATCGCAGTCAACTGCTGGACATAGGCCTCCCCAAGTTTGCTCCAAACATCCCGGTCCTCCTCAACCCTCATCCAGCCGGTTTCGGCAACCTTGCGTATATCGTATTTTTACCGTGGAAAAGCCATACATTTGCACGAATGGGCCGGCTCGACCGGAGTGATACCACGACCTTACAGAAAACCGGCGTGAAATGACGCTTGCGTCGTGTTTCGCCGCGTGAGTGAGGGTACCGGAGGCCTAATTCCCCACCCCTTACCCATTAATTCCCCATCCATTGCCCCTCCATACCCCTTAAAAGGCCGGCAACGCATTTTGTAGCTTCTCTGGTGCTGCAAATGTCCATGGGCGACAGCATTCACTTTCCATCTGGTGATCTGTCAGCTCATTTACCGCCCTATGCCATAAAAAAAATATGGGTTTTCTGTGATCTATGAATGAATAATTGTATGTTATTTTAAACTTAATTCTGTAAGGGGCGGAGCATGCTAGCGTAGAGCCGAAACGCTTCGAAGCGTTAATCAATTTGGCATGGTATACCTCAGGGTATATCATGAGGATCGTGCCGCAAGATTTTGGAAGATTCTTTTTTTATGAATACTTTTTAAAGTAAGGATTTGTGAATATACATAGAAAAGTTTCGAATTGCTTATTTTACAGCCGCAACTATTTGTAATAAAATTTAATATATTAAATGAATATGATAGATATATTTAATAAATATGGACACCTTCATATCTCTATAAAACAGTCAAGAAAAAAAACATGGAATAGCTCGCGAGTTAAAGAGAGGTTACGAGATAGATATTATAAGAACATACCTATGTTATGTAATTTGGCATGCTTGACGCTTCGATGTGGTTCGACTCGACCCAAGCCCATATCCCTTGAACTTTAGGGTTTTTTTGTAAAAGTAAGATCATTGAACCTCCTAAAGTACTTTGATAGAAGTGCATGACGTTTTCTCCGCGTTTTTGACGTTTAATGACGTCGCGCCGTGACGTCACAACACCACAAACCAATCAAGGATATGACCTAGTAACCCGGTGCAAAGGGTTTACTAATTACCCATCTACCGCGAAATTATAGTAATACTTTTAAGAAATTGTTACTAGGTGCGGTACAATTTACTATGGGGTTTTACGTTTTAGGTATATGTAAACAAATATTATAGTATTAGTAATACTATTAGTAATACTATTAGTCTTTATTAATTTCGAACATCTTCATACGTAAGCAAAGGTTGTAAAAGGTACGTACTTCAAATATTGCCTATGTTCATCAGGGATGCAGCATTATAATGGTGAAAAATTTTGAAATCGATCCAGTATTATTTTAGTATATAACTGTTATACGCGTTCATCATGTATGTATACTTTTATACTTCTTCTTCCTAGCATTTTTTCCGGACTTAACCAAGGTCTGCCTGATTGCCTGACCTCCGCAACCCAGAGGGCAAGCCAGTAACCATTTAGACTAGAGTATTACCTACTATGAGTAACGATCGTTATCTGGTGTTTTTGATAACAACCGGGACCGACGGCCTTACGAATGAATATAACCACTAAATCAAATAAAAAATATAATTCGTTAATAATAACGAAGTAATAATAAAAAAACTAAATAATGAAAAAATGTAAAATTTACATAATTAAAAAAAAATATGTCTCATCTGTTATTTTTGGGCATTCATCCTTAGCCCACCCACTATGGGCTCACTTCCCCTATTACCAAACGGTACAACATTGAATAAACCTAACTCTTCGTATTTCCCTGTTTATCTCTCAACATATAACTTTCTTGGAATGGATTCTCGTGTAGATTTCGATGTATAATTCAAGAGCCAATGAACGAATAACGAACTCCTTACCTTGTTTTATTCATGATAAAAGTTTATAAAATACTTCTGTACGTATTCCTTTTTAATAATCAAGGCTAAAAAAAACTATTACCGTATATTTAAATACTGCTAAAGTTCTATTTATAGTTATATGAAAACAAATAAAAGTCATTTTTACGATTTAATTAAAAAAACCCTATTTTTCGACAATTTTGTCTCCGACATTTTCACCCCACCTAGGTAGAAAAAATACTCAAAATCACTTAAATGGTAGGATTTGAAAGACCTTTTGAATAATTTTGTATAATTGAGTGATTATTTTAAAAAAAACGCAATTTCTGAAAAAAATCTTTATTTCTTTTTTATTAGGCATCATTTTACCTACCTATAAATAGTAATATGGAAACTACTTAGGTATGTCTGAATTTCCTTGTGCTTAATTGAATATAACAATTGTAAGCCTAAATTGATAATCGACTTTTATAATATTAACACGTGAAAGTTCTTACAGAAAAGAAGGACCAAGCAGTTTCTTATAACACACATAAAACATAACCCTCTATCTAAATAAGTCGGATAAAAAAATAACAGTGAGCCTGTTCAACTGAAAGTTTATACGAGAATGTAGGTCGATGTTTATTTGCCTGAATAACATAATTATCTACGTCTAGACTGGACAATTTGTGCTTGATTGTCTGCCCTATAATTGCGTAGGAAAACATTTAATTTGATTGGTTTAATCAATGGCTATATAAAAGTAGATATTTTCTGTCAGTTAAAAACATAGGTAAGTAACATAGTACATATCCCACTGCTCGGCTTAGGCCTCTTCTCTTACGGGAGAGGCTGCGGACGTGCTGCGAAAGAGATCCCGTAGCCTCTCCGTTTTCCGTGCTGTGGCGGCCATCGCAAGGGGTTTTAGTGAGTGCAATCTCACATAACCCGACATCCCCCCCAGGAGTCGGGTATCTATGAAGATTTACCCTGCGTCAAAAAAAAAGGCTTCTTCTCTTATCAGGGAGCAGGTTAAGGAGCTTAATCCACCACGTTGCTTCACGGCGAATTTTCAGAATTTCTTCCGGCACACGCAGGTTTTATTACGATGTTATCCTTCACCGCCGAGTATGAGATAAGTTCAAACAAAGTTTGAACCCGCAAACTTCTGTTTACATCAACGTGCTCGCACCACTAAGCCATCTGGGCTCTCGGCACAATTAAAACAAACATATATATACCTAACTTGTACTCATATGAGATACAGATGAGTATAGATAAGCTGCATTAGTAAAAAGTTTTTATTAAAATTTCAAATTCAAATTTTAAATTTTTTCATTCTTTTTTTCTTGAAAGAGGAACTGACAATCATCTTTTTATTTATTGTCACAAACTCTCGCGTTTATAATAGAAGTATTTATTTTTACAGTAGTAGGATTATAAAATCAGTAGAATTACAACACTAGTAGTATTATAATAGCAGTAGGGTTGTAATATTAGATTTTGCATTAAATTGGGCACATTACTGAGGCAGATTCCTGTTTTGTTTGTTTTTGTAATGTAATAATTGGGTTTTGGGGCGCAGGTGGAGGTGGTACACTAGCAAAATATTATTAATATTTTGCCGTCGCCAGTGTACCATTTTTTCTTAAGTCATTTTTCGTAAAAAGTGAACTGACAATCCATCTAACGTCACAAACTTTCGAGTTTACAATAGAAGTAGTATTATAACACCAGTAGGATTAAAACACCAGTAGGATTAAAACACCAGTAGGATTATGACACCAGTAGGATTATAACACCACTAGGATTATAATAGCAGTAGTCTTATAATAGTAGCTGGATTTCGCATCACATTTGCCTTATTACTGAGGTAGATTCCTATTTTGTTTGTTCTTGTTTTCGCAACACATTCCGCTGGTCGTAAATTAGGAGAATTAGATTTTCTTCATTTTATATTTCATCGTAAACAAGTGACCCTTATTAATTAATTTTAACTAGGTTTACTGCTAATTAATTCAGTTTAATTAAGTCATTAATTGAAAACATTAAGCTATAAACTTCTACCTTATAACTTACAAACAAGGGAAAAAGATAAACAGTCTGTACATATCCCACTGCTGGGCATAGGCCTCTTTACCTATTAAGTAGAAGGGTGAGGATCTTATCCACCACGCTGCTCCACTGCGGATTGGTGGATATACATGTGTCAGAAATTCTTCCGTCACATATAAGTTTCCTCGCGAAATTTTCCTTCACCGCCGAGCACGAGATTAATTTAAGCACAATTGAAAATTCAGCGGTGCTAGCTAGGGTTTGATTTCACGACCTTTGATTTCAATCGACGTGTTCTCACCACTAGGTCATGTCGGCTCTGTGTTCAGTATCCTAGATTTAATCCTGGCATTTTATTGAACATGTTTGTGGTCTAGAATGAGGTCAATTTAACAATAGGTTAAAATGGACTGAAATTCCCTGGGTATTGGACAGATTTTCATCTTGCAGATTTTGTATAAAGGAATTTTACATTTGAGTCGACAGCTAGAAATGAGGGCTTTAAGCGGTATTTAACAAGCTTTGAAGGAAAATGCCACTCAATTGTTATACAAAGTTAGATTATATTGTAAATACTGGTATTCCCCCTTCAGTCCTGTTAATATAGCCACTACTACCTACCCAGTATAAGTTAAATTGAATATACAGGGTGACCAAATGAAAATGACATAAAGCCAGATTTAGAAACTGCATCTACATTTTAGTAAAACACGCAAGCTCAGTAAATTTTACTTTTTCACTTTTACTTCTAAATAGGACGAATTATTCTAAATTATTGAAACAGAGAACACGTCAATATAAATGAAAGGTAGCCGGTTCAATATTTGGCTAGCACTGTTCAATTTTCAAGTGCTAGTTTTGTGTTTAAATTAATTTTGTGAAGGAATAAATACATCGAGAGGAAACTTGCATGTCAGCATGTACCGAAAGTATTTCTGACACACGTACTTATGTCCGCCAACCCGCAGTAGAGCAGCTTGGTGGATTAAGCTCCATATCTTTATCTTTAATAGGAGTAGAGTTTTTTTCCCAGCGAACAAAGGCGGTTACTTTATTTAATTTAAATTGAATTGGAGGTCATGTCACATTTTTTGTAATAGCTCTAAAAATTGTAATTACGTAATTTTTAAATTCTGCGCAATATTAATTAAGAATTTCACTTTCAGTTCATTATCAGGCGACGTCAGCAAAAAACTGGCACATGACAAATGGCGAATTTTATAAATTATTTTTTGGCAAATTTTAATACAAAAATCAATCTTAATACTGCAAATGATTCTGACCAAGAGGTATCAAATTCAAATGTAGTTAGGACGAATGTTTCCTAAAATCATAAATGTTAAAACCCTTCCAAGTTCCTTCCATTAAGTCGTAATGGATGATTAGGCAGATGTGCGAGTGAGACAGCTGTATACAAACTTATGGGGGTGACAGAGAGGGATGATAATGTCGTAATTCCATGAAACGCCCTAACTTTACAGCTATCATGTTAAATTGTTAAATGGGTAAAGGTAGAGTTTGATGTATGCGACAGAAAATACAAAATGTATGAGAATGGTCACTTATCGTCTTACACTTTAAATGCTTTTCATTAGAAAATCAGCATGTTGAGGAGACTTATTATAGCGATTTATTATCGGTCTCGATGCAGCGATTAACTTAGCACCTGACGAAATTGATCGACACATATTGTTTTCATCGCTTTTTAGCTACTAGGCTATGATTACAATTTTTTACTTTTGGCATGACTCTTATGTGGATTCACCTGATTTTTGGCGGCAGAGTTGGCGAAGGTTGCCCATATGACTATTTGTCGTGTTCTGGGTATTTGTGTTTGTGTTGTGTGTGTTTTCGGACCCCTGACACAGACCCCATCTTACTAGGGACTGTAGAGTATGAAGCGTTTAAGTCACCAATCAAAGTCGTTTCTGTGACAATTTAGCACTAGAATATAATTTGCGACTGTCGTGTCGTGGACAGTGCAACTAAACATGTAACTATGTATCATTTATTTAACTTACAAGGTTGAATTTATATGTTAAATTTAGGCTTCTATTTTGTAATTATTGTGTAATTTTAATTATATGATTGTTATTGAATAATTTAATTATGTAAACAGATGTTTTCACCCCTATTCTCTCTTTGGGCTGAAATTTATAAAAATCATTTTTAGTAAGGCTGAGTCGAGACGGCCTAGTGGTGAGAACACGTGGATCTTAACCAAGGTTCAAACCCTGGCTAGCACCGCTGGATTTTCAAGTACTAAATGTGTGCTTGAATTCATCTTGAGCTCGGGGGTGAAGGCAAACATCGTGAGGAAACCTGCACGTGCCGGAAGAAATTCTGAAACATTTTATCCACCAATCCGCAATGGAGCAGCGTGGTGGATTAAGTTCCATAAACCTTCTCCCTAATAGGAGAAGAGGCCTATGCCCAGCAATGGGGTATGTTACGTAGGGCTCATAAATTATCAAAATATGATGATTATTATTAATAAAATGTGAATATTAAGTGATTGATATTATGCCATTACAAGCAGGTTTGCAGTACCTTAGTAGGGTCTAAGTAAATTATTCGACTTGGTGTAACTAGATCTCGTAACTTTTAACGATAGAAAAACTACGTAGTGAAACTTGGTTTAAAAATTAAATTAATTAAAAATTTACTAACTTCTAACTTAAAGCATTTTCGTAATTAAAGGGTGAAAACATAGTTATACGTTAAAGCATTTTCGTAGAGTGGTAATAATATTTGCGTTGCAAAATGTACAAGCTTTGACGTCATTTAGCGGACAAATGCAGATAACCTGATGAATAATTTAATATCACCTCGGTTTGTGAGTAATTGGACTTTCGGAGCTGGCAATTATGTAAATAAGGTGCGTTCAAATCATTTTGCATTAATAGTAGAATAGAAATGTTTGGGACATTCGATATAATTTTTTGTTATATTAATTTAAGGGTAAAGACACCTAATTAAGTGGTTTCTCGAAAAAAAGACATCTGATTCCGAGATATTCGAAGAAACGGCGATTCGATTATTTTTTTAATTCATACAAGGTTCGTAAATAAATAAAATCATTCTTGAATGCGCTTAAAATATATATTTATAGATTCATCCGTTTTTCGAATTTCGAAATAACGGGGTTACCACAGTAACTATTATGTTGAATCAGGTGTTACTTTGTGGAATTTTCATGACAAGGAATTATAAAATTATTTTGCCATAATCCACAAAATCATAAATCTGCCTGGTATGGTGTACACAGTTACACACAGATACTACGTACGAGATGTAGCAACAAAGCAAAATTAAAAACTAAATGCACTTCGCAACTGACTGTTGTAGAGATTGTAGCAAAATAAATATGTAATTTGTTATCATGGAATTCCACAAAGTAACGCCTGATTTAATGAAATATTCCATGGTACTAATTACATAATTATTTTATTGTAATACGCGAAAACAACACACACAAATATATATATATTATACTAGTGTATACATCGTCAAAAATACACTCGAAGCATGTTTTACTTCGATTTAAAAGTAAGAATTGCTACTGACTGTTGTAGAGGCAACATCTCCTGAGGATGCTCCGGTGTCGGAGTGAAACGTGCGAAGTGTCTTGCTCAACTGTACCAAATAGATGGACGTTTTTAATGGATTACAGGAAAATTAAAATATGACTAGTCTATTCGTATAACTGTGGTATCACTAAACTGTTTTTAGTGCGTAATTTTGTGTCTGAAATATGTGTGTAAGTAGGTGCGTGTTTTAATGTACGCGTATCTAAAAACGCCCATTTTGTAGACAGCCTTATATTGATGCTTCTCCCGCGAATGCGCGATTCTCTCGCTGTCTTCGTATGAATGTTAATATACATTTATTTAAAAATCGTTTTAAATTCTGCTTTCATTGCGTCACGAGTTTTTTAAAATAGCTTTTATTCTGCAGAATTGAAGCTGTCTTCATATAAAATTAAAAAGCTGGTTTGCGTGAAATGTAATGAAGGAAATGATTCATTTTATTAAAAGATAAACGTGAAATGAGAGCCAGGTTCAATGTTAAATAATTCGCCGTACTTCACTTCTCTAATAAAAATATCGAGATCTTTATGGGTGCCAAGTTTTGTGTTTACTAGCGATGATATTCAAGCTCAATATTCACGTCGGCCATTTTTACTTAAAGACTATATTTTATATTTTCTAAATTTAATTTCTGTTTGTACTGAATTTCTGGTAGAGTGACCTACTACTACTTTCTACTAAATCCAAAATGGCGGACAGCCCAAGATGACTAATTATTTATTGTTTTGCAATTCATCTTTTTAAACGTAAAATGAAGTTGTTTCAGTTATTAGAGATTTTGTACATTGTCTGTACAATAGTCGCTTAGAAGCGGGTGGTTTTGAATTCGTTTAATGAATAATAATTTATCAGATACGTGACTGGAATGCGAGTGAGCGATCGACAGAGACACGTTCCTTGAAAATTCAATTTTGTAACTGTTACAATTATTTTATGGACTAGAAGAGTTTTGTATAGTTATTTTATATCATAAAGTAATTATGTAAAATTTTATTTGAAGTTTATTGAAATTTTAGATTTACAAAATTTATGAATTTATTGATTTAGCCGGTTTTTAGAAATAGTGCGGAATTAGGTGCCTTTACCCTACAAAATCTTCCTGTATTTGTGATGCGATCACATATATGCAGATTTTTTCTTTGCATAAAATTTACATAGCAGAGCAAAATAAGCCGGATCAGTTAGTAGTTTCATAGAAAATCGACATATTTTTTTTACACAATAAAAAAATCCCTTTAATAAAGTGATTAAATTTTATTAATATTGTAATGTCTAATTGAAATATCATACGGTTATAAGAGCCGAGATGGCCTAGTGTTGCGAACACGTGGATCGCACCGCTGGATTTTCAAATGCTAAATTTGTGTTTAAATTCACCTCAAGCTCGGCGGTGAAGGAAAACATCGAGAGGAAACCTGCATGTGCTGGAAGAAATTTTGACACATGTATATCCACCAATCCGCAGCGGAGCAGCGTGGTGGATTAAGCTCCAAACCTTCTCCCTAATAGGAGAAGAGGCCTATGCCCAGCAGTGGGATATGTA
>DVXP01004502.1:0-10306 GCA_018235645.1 Junonia grisea
CAATCGCTCTGCGTAAAAATCAGTAACCTGTCAACACTTAGGCTAGAATAAAGCAGACCCTGGCTAAGTCCGGGAAAAATGCTAGGAAGAAGATTGCATACTAGATATATACTACTAGTTATTATTTAATGATAAGGCATTCGTAATAATTTGCTCTCTTCCGGTTGTTTTTTGTTTTATATTTGTATAGATTCTTCCTTATTCGATTAGTTTATCACTAATTAAAGTTCATTAGTCTTATAGTAGGTAAATTTAGTTATATCGATTACATAATTATTTCTTTAATTTTTACATTAAATTGTTACTTACCTAAGTTATTTATTACGTAAACATACTAAAATTATAAAAAAGCTTACTTAATTAAAATCAGACATAAGAAACTGAAATAAAATGTTCTTTTAGAGAAGTCAAAGAGAAATATATTTATGATGAACTTAAATTTAAAAATAATAGAGTAACAACGCATAAACGTTTCTTTTTTCAGTAGTAAACACAAGTAAACACAATAGCCGATATTGCCAGACCAGTAGAACTGACACTGCAAAGAGATTTAGAGAAGGAAAATGATAGGGTATACTTTATACTCACTAATTTGAAGGTAAGCTAAAGATGATTGAAATATATGTATTAATATTAAATTATATGTAAATTATAAAGACATCATTTAGAATGTTTTAAATGAATCTGCTTATGTATAGGTAGGTCTAGCATGACAAAATACTAACTGCTGTCCGCTACGTCGTATACGCCTGTAATTATTGTATGATATTTCCGGGGGAATTTAGATTTATTCGGGATAATGTGTAGCGCATGGCCTAATTCAAGGTTTAAGCCATTACCGTTTCAACTTTCAGTCAAATCGTTTCAGCCGTTTTGAAATGAAAAAAGAACAAACATCCAAACACACAAACTTTCGCCACTTTTTTACAAAAATTACCTGTGTTAAAAATTTTATTAATATTATGTTAAATAACAATTAAGTAAAAGTTAAATAATAATATAACGCAAGATGATATGAAAACCCGCTACGTGACATTGTGATATAATTTATGCTTATTCGGCAAGAGTAAAAGCCATTATGCAAACTGCGCAAACAGTTGAATTCAATGAGCAATTGGATTGTATGATAAATCTGGGTTTTCTTAATATTCTTTGATGCAATGTTAAAGATAAGTTCATATAATTTTGATCAGTATTATGTACATCTCATCTACATAAACCCCGACGTATGTGCCTGTATATGTCGCACTACTGGGCTGCCTAGTGGCTACTTTATTATTGAGGAGATGGTTAAGAGCTAGTCCACCTGAATTTTTTTTGGTAACAACCTGTACATATCCCACTCCTGGGCATAGGCTTCTTCTTTTATTGGGGAGAAGGTTATGGAGTTTAATCCATCACGCTGCTCCGCTGCTGATTGGTGGATATACGTGTATCAGAATTTCTTCCGGCACATGGTTTCCTCACGATGTTTTCCTTCACCGCCGAGCTTGAGATGAATTTAAACACAAATTTAGCACTTGAAAAATCAGTGGTGCTAGCCAGGGTTTGAACCTGTAACCTTCAGTTTAGATCCACGTGTCACCACTAGGCCATCTTGGCTCTCATTGCTTGCGACTTGCCAAATACCTACTGATGGGTTAATTTCTTCTGATTCATACAGTTTTTTAAACGGTTTTATTTAACTTGTCCAGTTTATTTACGTTGCTTTCTTACATGAGAGCATGAGACGATACTTCACATCTTTTTGTCTGTAGTACTAAAGAAATACTTATGTAGTATTTAGAAATATTAGCAGTAGAATTGCTAGCATTAGACCTTACTTGATTAGGTTATTAAGGGTGGAAATCGATGGATTCTAATAATTAGTGATAGGTAATTCTCAGTTTATTCTGGTAATCACCAGAATAAACTGAACTTACTGAAACATTTAGTATTTTATTAATGATTTAAACCAGTGACTGCTAAGTTCTTGAAACAAGTAGTCGATATTTTTGGTGAGTAATCAGGAAAAAATGCATAACAAATTGCTGAATACCATGTCATTTCCAGTTAAAGTAAAAATGATATTTGATAATTATTTGATAGCGAGTAGTCCATTATTATTCGTGTGCGTTTGGTATATTTACTTAAAGTCACTCTATTAGTCATACAGTACGAAAAAATAATTTTAAAATATTTTTACGATTAATTCTTTATTCGGAACTCGGAATTAGAAAGTAATAATTTAATTACCTATGCATTAATTACTTTATAATTACAGTAAAATATATGTAATTATACAAATTAAAGGTGTACTTAAACAATTTTTAATGTTGTTACATACATAGGTACCTACCTATTTCTTTTATTTTATATGAAATCTTTTTATGCTTTTCCACTATTCCTATCACTTACAGTTGTCGTGGCTTCACTCACGTATGTTTACGTGTATATTTATTATTTACTTTGACATAGGTACTATGTTTTACGTGCTATTGTATCTACCTCTTTCTGTTTCTAAGGGTTGCATTTTCGTAAAATCTGTTCTTAGTATATATAACTCTTTGCTGCAAGTATTGTTACCAAATTCCAAGTATCTAAACTCATCGATATACCGTCAAACGATTTTTTTTTACACCATCGACATTGGTCCTAATTAGTTGCGTTTATTGTTCAGTGATGTTGGAGCTGAGACTTAACAGTAAAGTTCTTTAAACTAGAGTAGACTCTACTTTAAAGAACTTTACTGTTAAGGTAACTTAACTTTTAATTATATCTAATATGTTTTAACAAACTATTGTGCTTTTTACCATAAATGTGTTGAAAAATTGTGTTAGAAAATAAGGGTTTTATACAAATTTATTATTTATATTTGTCTATTTCTTTATATTTCTATAAAGATCTGTCAAAATATTAACAAAAATTGTACGTAATATTTTTACTTTATTAGAACGAAGTCGCGCGACATAAGCAACAAAATTATTTTTTAAATGACATATTTATCCTGAAATTTTGTCTGAAAGATTCATACATCGTTTAGTTTGAATGCTCATACTCATGAAAAACCGCAAAAGGAAAAATACGTACAAGGTTTTGACATTTTAAATAAAACTTTACCAAAAATTATTTTAACTGTTTTAACTAAAAATACAATATACATAAACTAATAACAATTAAATAGAATAGGAAACGATTGTAAAATATCCTTGGATGAAATAATAATTCCTTCATACTGAAAAATAATGTACCACCGTACTTACACATGGTAATTATTGATAAACATGACAAATTAGTACGAAATCCTGACGATTATTTCTAACAATTCAGTAGACTTGCGAATAATTAAATCAGTAGACGGGCCAATCCGGTATTCCACCAATGGGACAATTTTACATAGGTCGCGTTACATTGACGTCACGGCTGCCCGCTGCGGTTTCACCTAACACTGACTCAGATAGTGTAACGTACGCTTATATTGGCGATGTAGCGCTTTTCTGCCTCAGTGTATCACAGCGGATTAAACCTCGTGGTTGCATTGCCGCGTAAATTTGAATTTCGAATTTCGTAATTTTTTTCACGGCGCCATTTTAAGTTTTCGTTACTGACTTCATTACATACTAATCGTTGTGTGGTTTTGTGTATTATTTAAATTGAGTGTTTGTTATATTGTGAGTGAAAATGTATTCCGGTGATATATGTTTTCGGGTCAAAGATTTTATGGATGTTGTGTACTGTGTGTACGTTTTGAAACCTAAAAAGGTTGGTTTTGATTTTACTAAGTTGTTAAAACTTAACATAGGTTTGCTTATTTCTTAATTAAGGAAATGATATTGTTTTCGAGGTTCTTCTCAGTTATCGGTCATTAATAATTAATATTTATTGTTTGCATGCGTCGGTTAGTCTCAATGTTATTACAGACTGAATATAATTTTCCGGTTTTTGTCCTTATTGCAAAACCCAACCTTCGCCTGTTTTTTCACGGCCAAGATTTTATTGTTATCGTTACCTATCTATATTTTCAATAATATCTAAAGGTAAAGATAATGATAAGATTATTTTTTTATATCTATCCTTGAAATATTGTTAGTGAGCAACTTTCTTTTACGTGTCTCGTTTCCGTTTAGAGTTTTTTTTTAATAATAGACTTCGTAGTTAATTTTTTGCTGTACAATTAAAAAAAGCTTATTTACGTAAATAAGTGTTTAAATGTGCCAATATTTATATTATATCAATTCAAATTTAATTCGACGATGTCCTTATGTTTATTTCTAGTAATTATTTTTTATGTAATTTATAATTATGTTTAACAGTAAAAATTAAAAAGTTATCTTCGTTTTGTTTATACTCATTATATATTTGATATTTTGGATTATTATTAACTGTTAACAGCGTCAGAATACACCTAGATCCTATGTTCTTTAACTGAAGAGTAACCTGTGTAAATTGTCTTCATTATTTTATTTTATTAAAAAAACAAACCAAAATTTACCAAAATAATGAGTAAACCAAAAATATGTCAAACCAAATTAAGATATATACAAAACAGAAAACGTCAGAAATTAAATCAATAGAAGACCTATCATTTACAAATCATTTAGTTCCTTTTTTCCTCATTCCAGCAATCGGAAAGATGGCGGAAGCTGCGGAACATAGTGCAATGGACGCCGTTCTTCCAAACGTACAAGAAGCAACGGTACCCCTGGGTCCAGCTGGCTGGCCACCAGGGGAACTTCAAGGCGGGACCCGATCAGGGGACCATATTAAAGAAGTTGAGTCCACAAGAAGAGAGATGCTTTCAGGTGAGAATTAGTCAGAAGAACTAGTAACTTTAACTTAACATATTATAATTATCTAGCTATCTATATTGTGTTTGAAAATGATTGGCTTAAATGTAGGTTTAACTTTCTGTATTGTTTCAGAATAACTAATAATAATCGTATATTGATGTTACACTTAAAATTGTTAACTTAAAATGTAGGTTTTTATTTATCGGAATTTTCTTTGGTACGCCCCTTGTTTCGATCAATAACGAATATGGTCGAAGGGATATTCCGACTTGCGGGCTTACTCACGCGCGTTACAGTTTTATTAATACAATATAAAAATATACATTTGTATAATATTATACCAAGTTGACATATATTAAATCTCCAAGTATTCTGTAGCGCCCATAATTGCAAATAGACGGTTTAACCCGACAGAACGGAATTATCCCCCTGGCTATACGTAACATATATAACTATCCGATTGAAGTTGTTAAAAGAGTTACTCATTTTTAATGAGTAACTTTTAATTTAACAAGACAATTCGTTACATTACTCAAAATTCACTATGAATCATCTGTTTTTGGAAAAATGACACTTGGATGAGTTAATTTTTCTGTTTCTATTGACGTAAAATTTTCATTACCATCATCATCATTAACATTTACTCACGCTAATTACGATAACTACTTCTCCAAAATATATTTAAGTATGTACATTTGCATATATTTTTATTACGTATTTCGGTTTTACTTATTACGTTTAATTACGTAAAACAAAGTTTTTTTTTTTATATTTAATGCGTTTTTACTTTTTATTAACACGTGAACGTCATGAAAATTTGAAACTACGTAAGATAACACGTTCGCAGTCATAAGTACTTTAACGTGTGCGTATTTTTATTTGTCATGAATGAATGTAAAACTTGTTATTGCTTAAACTTCGTGTCATGGAAGATAATATCGTAAGGTAATCCTTCAACCTCCGTTATGTAAGAAGTTATATCATTTTTCATTCCCACGTCACAGTAAGGTTAACCGCTATGCAATTTGACACATGATAAACATGTATTTCGACATGTTAAATGTTTTTACTTTTTTAAATGAAAATTGTTGGCAAAAGTGCAGGCGGTGTTTTTATGTAAAGTGGCCCGGTCAAGCCAGTCTGTGAAGAAGTTTATAGTCGGTTTATTACAATTTTATTTTTAAGTATACGTTTTTCTCTATCGTTGGTTCTGCTTACAGAGTTAAAAGTCTGTGTTGATTGGAAAAGTTATTAAATATATTCTCTATTCAGATACTTCGATATCAGTGAATCAGGTAGTGCGTTATGTAGAATATTCCCTATGCAACAAGTTACATACAATTTGCAAAGTGCAAATTTTTTTACTGAAAAAACACTTGGTATTTCCTTATCTCAAAAGTAATTCGTCAACGAGAACGTAAATAACCTGCTTAAGCTGCACGTAGACCAAGCTTACGTGCGTAATAAGTTCATACGTAAACAGCACTGTAAAAGGTGCGGGCCAAAATTTTTATCACCATCCACTAAAGGTTCCAGCATAAAGTGGCAAGTAAGCAGTGCTAAATAGTTGAAAACGATGAATTATATTTTCCGCTTATCCTTTCCGAAAACCATAACATGTAACATCAATTCCGCTTAAGGAACTCGGGATTTACTATTCATTATATTGCGTTTGCAGTAAAATATTTCCTGTTTGGTTTGAAGAAGTTAAACTTTGAACTCTATTGTTATATGGGGTTCGAATTTTCCTTCCAACCTTTTGATGTATGAAGCAATATTTCACAGACACTAATTGCATACACGTGTAAACATTTGTATAGGTTTTGAGCATTCTTAAAATTCTTGTAAAGGTTACTTTTTCATAACTAAAGTTTTACGTACTAAATAAGTATTTTGTAAGTCTGTTTAGGGTAAAATTATGTTCATTTTGGTGCTTTTGTGTATACATTTTATCTTTTAATACCTAGGTATACACCAATAGAATATGTACTTTGAAATGAATAATTATTACGTAAAAAATAAATAAAACAAACACAAAATAGCAAATTTAACACGCACATTGTCTAAACCACGTTGATTTAGGGACAAATTATTTACCGTTAATGGTTAATTAATGAGTGATAATACCGGGTAATGTACCTGATTACTATAAATTATTTACTCGACTGATAACGAACCAGACCGTTTTCCTTGTGGATCGGTCAAAGTACGGAAATCTTGTTGATCTCTAAAACGCTTATAATAATTATCACTTTATTGGTATTGGCCTACGTGAGAATTTTAACGATGTTTATTTACGTGTTATTAAATTAATTATTCTTTTCAAATTGGATTTTTATGGGATTATTAGATTTTTTCTGTTAATTAATTAACATAGCTAGCTGATTACATTACTGAGTCACTTTTCTTAGTTTGCGAAGTTTTCATTGTTACAGCAATTGATGGTAGTTAAACAATTACGGTATTACTTTAAATTGTAAACAATTTATTAATGAATCTTTGCTGTTGATATTCTTGTTAGTTACAAATTTAATGGAAAAATATATTTTCATCATTTTACTTTTTAATTTATTGTTTAAATTGCGATTTGTGAATTAATTAATTCATTGCATTGCATGACTCAGACGACAATCACTCTGTATGAAAATCAGTAACCTGTCAAAACCTAGGCTTTTATAGTATAAATAGGCTCTAGTAAAAAGTTAGAGAAAAATACTAGGAAGGCGATGAAGATGAAATGAGTTAACTTTTCTACAAATAATGTATCGTAGTTATGTTTAACTTTCATTAATTAATGAAGTTAAACAGTTTATTACCTAAAATCATGACGCGTGTCGATCTTTGACATCACTCGTCATCAATGACGGTCGTCATTGCGTGCTTCGTTATCGAACTCGTACAAATGTGATTAGCAATGAGTACGGATCTGGTGTATTATCAATATACAATGTATTATATTGTGTACATTGTATGCGTAAAGTTGAATTAATTAAAATTAAAATGTTTTCTCCTACCTACTTATATTTCCCTTTTTATTACAACAGCGGACAAACGCAATAGGCAAAACATCAATATATTGTTAATATCAATCACCAATAAAAGTTATTAGTTTTGATATTTCTTAGAACGAAAAAATACCTAGTAAAAGAATGCTTAGCAGTAGCCAGCAGGGTTTTTGAACTAATTACGCTAAATAAGTTCAGTGAAAGTACTAAAATGCAGTTTTAACCGCCGCCTGCCAGCGACATCGGCACTAAGGATGGGTGAAGGAAAATGGGAATTTGTAGATTTTCCATTGCTTTCTATTTCTCTTCGATGAAACGGGACACGGGTGAAGTTTTCCATTTAATTATATTTCAGTTTTAACTCATATTATATTGTACGTATTTAGTAACAACATTAGATTTGTAAATAATAATTCATAAAAATATGTGATATACATAAGATGTTTAATATGCAAAGGCAAACTTAGTTCACTGACATTTGACACGTACAAAAAATCAGAAGAACAAATGAAAAAAAGAACAGGAAAAAATGATTAATTACAAGTTAACGGTAACTTTGACTCATCACCATCGTATCAGATTATTGAGGTAAATAAGTGTTATTTCTTTACAATCTACACCTATATTACATTTCGTAATGTTGTACTGACGTCAATAAGTGACATGCCTATTTTATTACTCAATACTCGAAAATGCGTCATGCATTGTTTTAAATTTGTTAAAACTTTCATTATTATTAACAATGTGAGTTCGATGCCTTTTGTTGACACTATGATTCAAGTGCCATTACTTTTTCATTACGTTGTAAAAATGTATCTATATGGCAAATGAAATTACTTATAGATATGGAAAATGTTTTAAAAGCTTTTAAGGTTTTGTATAATTATAGATGTAAGAAATTAATATTCCGAGGTCCAAGTTCCTTTTCAAAATTTTTTATTTTCTAGAATTTAAACCGTAGTAAAGCTGTCTATATCTATTCATAAATAGATAGTATGACGAGTAAATAATGACATAATCGCCTAGTTAACTATGAGATAGTAATTATGTATTATTTAAAGCTATTTACAAACCATTAAGGGTTAATTGCGTCAATCGTGAGAAACGTAAACAATATTCACTTTTTGTGCATTTCATACAACTGCGTAAACACTGTAAATACATTTATATACACATATATAATATATTATACATTTAAAACAATTTTAAATATACTACGCAACATTATTTACGAAAAAATTAAAAAAAAAATTAAAACGCACTAAATGTATGACGCTCTATCTAACAATTTACCGCTGAAGAAAAATGTTAATTATATAGGCGTGAATAATTTAGTATATATGAATTATATAATAATTTGCTATGTATTATTGTTTCAGTTGCTGATGAAAGACATACTCCGGCCGTTTGTACCTGAATACAAGGGTCAAGTGACGTGTGAGGATGGAGAACGTATCCTTTTTCAAATTACAAAATACATAAAAGTAGCATAAATTATATACTCAGGATATATTCATCGTTATTAAGAAATATAAAAATAATTTGTAACTGTTTCTGATCTACTCGGTAAAGGTGTATGTTATAAGTAGCTATTTTATCTTTAGCTTCATTGTTGTTTGAATATATAAAGAACTCTACGAATGCAAACAGTATAAACGATCGCAAACCATCCCTTTCTCCAGCCATTTTGGATATAATTTATGTTAACTCTTCTTCAAAAACAATCAATTTTGAATAACAAATTCATATTCCAATATTTTTTGTTGTATAATACAAAGTTCATTGCGGCTTTTGACTATATAAAGTTTATTGATCTTTCACGTAACGGACCGAAATCGTTTGTTTTATATCATAAAATTAACTTCAAATACAAGTCATTCATATAAATTTTACACCTTTTCCAACTGCTTATGATATATGTAATGTATTTATTCTTGCAAGGTTGAATCATTCAAAAAGAAAGTTACTATGTAGTAGTTATATAGAACTTGTGATTTTTTCAATGTGCAGTAACGTGCAAGACTTCAGAAAATGCACTATTGTTACTTATTTGAACGTACTTACTGCAGTCCGTGAAGTACATTTAGCAACTGTTAAATTAATTAGTAGGTTTCGAAGTATAACAATTCATGCATATATTTTAATTATTTGTTTCAATGATTCCTTAACGCTCAGTAATCACAGTGTACTTACAATTGCAAGATCTCCTTAGCGACTTCGACTGTCCGTGCGTAATGGACTGCAAGGTCGGGGTGCGAACATACTTAGAGGAAGAACTGGCTAAAGCCAAGGAGAAGACTAAGTTAAGAAAAGTGAGTATGAACTATACGTTTCTAGTTTATATTTAGAGTAAAATATGTAATCTTCTCCTTAATAATAGGAGAAGATGTGCAAGTAGCAGCATTCTTCTTCCTAGCCTTTTTTCCGGACTTAGCCAGGGTCTGCTTTATTCTAGCCTAAGTTTTGACAGGTTACTGAATTTTACGCAGAGCGATTGCCGTCTGACCTCCGCAACCCAGAGGGCAAGCCAGT
>DVXP01004503.1:0-10305 GCA_018235645.1 Junonia grisea
TGCCACATTACGTGTCGTGACATAGAGAATACGGGCCTTAAATAATGGATACGGGGAATACACCAGAGTGATATTATCAAGTCTTTATGAATTTTGTCAAAGAAACGTTTTGTTTAATATTTAGGAAATACGACAGTAGTTTTTTACCTCCTATGATGTGCTAATAAACCATGTTTGGCCGCGAAACCTTTCCCGCAGTCGACACAAAAGTGTAACTTAGGCCGAGGCGTGGATATGTGATTCTGTAAAATAATAATATAAAACATTATGTATCAAAAGTAAGTATCACTCAATAATATT
Source organism: Junonia grisea (assembly GCA_018235645.1). Lineage (NCBI taxonomy): Eukaryota > Metazoa > Arthropoda > Insecta > Lepidoptera > Nymphalidae > Junonia > Junonia grisea. The sequence continues at coordinate 301 of DVXP01004503.1, forward strand.
GAAGAAACTTAGAGATTTGAACAAAAATAGTTGTATTTGAAGAACTAAGCTGAAACTTACCGTTGCAATTACTTGCGTGTGAACTACATTGTTAGGATTAGCGGATGATATTATTTGAATAGGTTGATCTGAAACAAAAGATAGATTATATTTTCAATCAAGTCATACTTATTTTACACAATGATATAATAACGATAAAAGTTGGTCGGCAGTGAAGGAAAACATCGTGAGGAATCCTGCACGATAACCCTCTCCTTATTTGGAGAGGAGGCCTAGCAGTGGGACATTTTCAGGTATCTTTTTAAATTTATTGGTTGTCTCATCATGGTGTCTCAGAAATATGGTTTTGATGGAACATAACAGACAGTGACTCAAAAATCTGCTGTAAAGCTGCTAAGCTGCTACGTCTTTTACCAACATTATTAGCGTTGAGGCAAGCTGTAGTGGTAAAAGGCCACCAACACCCTCAAAACAATCACATTTTATAAAGACTAAAAATGTGGAAAAATTTACAGGAGCTAATGGATGCTACTAATAATGCCACACGGGTAGTTGACTTGGTTCAATTTGTTGTCACTGACACCTTATACCTTGTCCAACAAATACATTATTTTGAAAAAATATTCATATTTTTTCAAAATAATTTAGGCCCTTATTTATTTTGGAACTTATTATTGGATAAATGGAAAATATAACAATGTTTTATTACTTTTTTCTTTCTTTTGGCAGATATCATATAAAATACTTAGCACCTGTTTAGTATTAATTATATGTTATAACATTGTTTTTAATTTTATATTTAATTGACAATGTAATACTTATTGTGTTCCATATTGACATCCTCAGCTACAGTGGAGCCGTCTTCAAGATGCCTTCTAGAGTGGAGCACCTTCATATATCATGTTTTCACAGTAACATAAATACTAACTCTGCGCCACGTTGTTGGCGTGCTGAGCCGCGGCGACACACACAAGTCCGTCACGCACGTACTTACTCACAATATAATGACATCTTCAGAAGCAGTCATGTAACCGGTGTGAGTATAGTACCCACTGTGTAACATTGATACCCTCGCAGAACAGCTGTATTCATTCATGTTTGCTTTGTAGACGGGTCTTATCGCGATAATTCAGTCAGCTCGTGACCACGGTGAATGCAACTTCGCCGAAACGTCGGGCAATAAAGGTATTGTAATACGTAAAGATTATCGCGATAAGACCCGTCCACAAAGCAAATATGAATAAATTACATCGCGACAGTTTAAAATATAAAAAAGCTTTATTCATCTCCATAGCATCCTCAAGATCAGTAATATGATATATGGGTAGACAGGTGACAGTATAGTACATAGGCGCATGTAGTACTCACTATGCGCCACGTTGTTAGCGTGCTGCGCCGCGGCGACCAGGCCGGGCTGTAGCGCCGCTGTTAGCGCACACAGGTCCGTCACACATGTCCTATCGCCCGCGTGTAGCCGCACGTGTAGCGATAGCGCTTCCTGTGAAAGATAACATTTTTAAGGTTACTTCCCCGAGGTAAGGAAACCTATACTACGTTACCTATATTTACAAAATTTTTTCGGAATTTTTTTCTCCCGGGAGGGAGCGGTCGAAAAAGGGGAGGGGGCGTTAGGGATCGTTCAAGTATTACATAAACATTTTACAAAAAATTTTATTTACAAATGGTCATTAAAATTATTTTTGTAATCATTTTTATATACATAAGTTAGAATTACGTAGTTACGTAATGCATTGTTGTAATTTCCCATCCCACCCCTATAACCCATTGTAACATTTTAAAAGACCCTCCCTCCCCTCAAACTGCTTTACGTGATACCTGAACGACCATTAGTGACCACTGATTGTGTATGCATAGATTGCGATTCCACTCTTCAATATGTTACTTATTATTAAAAATATAAATTTTAGTGACCTTTTCTTTAAAATTTCTTACTTACTCTCTGACTGACTCAATGACCATGTGACAAAAATGTAAATTCCTAAAATGTTAAAAAAACAACTTCATTCAAATTTATATGTAAGCATTTTCGGGGACAAAAATAATAAATCGGTCTAGCTTAGTCTTATGTCCAGGTAGGTGTCACACATTGTCTTTGAGATTTCAGTTTACACAATAAAATAGCCGTGAAAAATCTCTGTCATCCAGGACTCTTGAAACTATAATCAAGAAATATTATAAAATATTATATTAATATTTAAATACCTTTGTGTTAAAACAGGAACCACATTCTGGGCAGATATATCCAGGTGTTGCTTTCTCTGTAAGGATTTGACCGTCAGCACCAATGACCTAAAAGCAAAATAAATTATAAAAATATAATGAAATGAAACAATGTGTTATTATTTTTTATACTTGAAATTAAACTCTTTTTTGACGCAGGGTAAATCTTCATAGATAGACTCCCTTTGTCGGGTTATGTGAGATTATATTTACGTTTTCCGTGCTGATCGCTGCCATTAGCACCATCAAAACGGCTCTGCTTTGGGATCGCTTTCGCAGCACGTCCGCTATCCCTCACGTGCGTTGTTCCGCTCATGGCGGCGGAGCACGTCTCAGGAGGGCGAAGTGTGGTCTTGCCCTCCCCGCACCCCACACCGGCAGTCCTCTCGGACGTATGAAACCGATGTGTAAGACCCCATTTATTCCGCCCCGAGCTTGGAGGCCGGGAAGATGACCCGCGGGTCGTCTCCGCCGAGCGGGATTGGCCCTCTCCCGAGCCGGATCAGCCCTCTCCCGAGCCCGCCCCGCAGTCTCCTTCCGGACCATGACGGTCGCACAGAAGTTGATTACGGCCTCCCACGACCATTCCCTGTGTAGCATCGCCGACACGACTGCCCGCAGGGAGAGATTCCGCCCAATTTCCTGGACAGAAGTGTCGCCGCCTCGAAGGATATCGTGCGATATCCCCGCACCATGCGGATATGACCACTCCCCGCTGCGGGCTGAGGATCTTAGTCTTGCAGCGGGCGCCCGCCAGTCGGTGTGACTAAACGGGCGCACCGTACATGGCCATCGACGGTACGACATAGAGGCGAACCTTCTCTCTCGGTCCTTCGAGATTAGGCAGCAGTCTGTGCAACGCAACCACTGCTTTCTCGATCCAGGGGGTCAGAAGCTTGAAGTGCTCTCCAAAGCTCCAGCGACCGTCCAGGCCCTGGTATTTCATTTACCTGACCGCCTGGACGTTTGAGTCACTCGCGTAGTCATCCGCGTAGGATGATCTGCGAACGGGGCAGTTCCCGGCGTACCGGTCACTTGTGGAACCATAGCGCCTCCGTTTTAAGCAGCGTTATCCGAAGGCCTAATGCGCAGATTTTCGCGACGACGATTTCGACTCCAAGCTCGCCGAGCCATTGTTTATCTCGAAGCTCAACCCGCATGCCAGCACCGACGAGTCGTCCGCGTAGCAGGTAACGCCGACAGCGGGTAGTTCGACTCAAAGAACCAAGTCGTAAGCGACTGATCATGATCATGACATGATCGGGTCACATATACAATGTCCCTGTCGCGCAAGTAGCTCCCAACGATCGTCTGCAAGTAGGGAGGAACGCCATGATACACCAAGGCCTCCCTGATAGCGTCCAAGGGTAAGGCCTTAAAGGCATTGACAATATTCAGGTTTATCGTCAACGTCATGCCATTTATGGATGCCACGTTCTCCTTCCCCCTCCTAGACTCTGTATGCTCCGTCAGTGACCGGACGCGCATGATCGCGGCAACGGTTGTTGAACAACCCTGACGGAAGCCGAACTGGCTTTCGGACAGGTTGGAACCGACGATCGATAGATGCCCGTTGAGACGAGAAGCGACGAATCGCTCGAAGGGCTTGCCAGCCTCGTCCATCTAGCAGGCATATGTACGCAGAGGGAGAGTCCAGGTCTCTGCCGTCTTTCTTCAAGAGGATCAAACTTGCCTCCTTCCAGGCCGTCGGAAACGTGGCGTTGTGAAGACAGCTGTAGGACAGCCACTTCAGCCTGTCCCACAGGTAAGCCAAGGTCAACAGCCATGCTCGTCCCAAAATCACTTCACCGGATCACTTGAGAGAGCGAATCTATCACTCGTCAACGCGGGCATCCATGGGCGCAACTTGCCCAGCACCATACAGCCCAGGCCACGGATTACTGTCGAAATCCCTCGAGGAGCTCGTCCCAAGGCCGAGTGCTGAAGTCTAAGATATTGCTTCTCACTACGCCTGCTTGACCGTCTGGAACGAGACCTTCATCGTCCACTAGTGCATCGCTCAGCGTTCGAAGCGATCTGCCCGGGACATTCATCACTGATCGACGTCATTATTCCGCTGAACCAGACGGACTTACCTTCTGGATCGGACAAAACTTCCTCGACGTTTTGTAGTCAAGCCGCGATGATGGCGGCGGCTTCGAGATAATCTCGATTCAGCCGCTTGAGGGCCCATCGTTGCGACGGGGAGTCCCTGACGACGACTGGACGAAGCCAATATCGAAAAAGATGTGGTCGGATAGTGAGATATAGAAGACTTACTTGCACTATTTGTGGCTTGAAGTCGTCCTGTTTTATAACAGTTGTCTGTTGTTGCTGCTGTTGTTGTTGTTGTTGCTGTTGCTGCTGCTGTTGTTGTTGCTGCTGTTGTTGCTGTTGTTGTTGTTGCACTTGTTGTTGCTGTTGCTGCTGTTGTTGCTGCTGCTGCTGCTGTTGTTGTTGTTGTTGCTGCTGTTGCTGTTGCTGCTGCTGCTGCTGTTGTGCTTGCTGCTGTTGTTGCTGTTGATTCTGTTGCGTTTGTGAAGTGTTTAGACAATGCCTAGTCATCTTGCAATGCTGCTGTAATTCTGATTTGCATTTGAAAGCGTCGCCGCACTCTATACACGCTACTGCGCCTTCTCCCGTGTGGATTCTAGAAGATAAATTACACTTATTACTATAGAAAAATCATATTAACTAACAAATCTTAATCATCGATATATTTTAGCACAATACAATATTATTAACATCATTGTATTAACATCAATCTAAGCAATAATAATGCATTAATAAAGAAGATATAAACAATGTTACTCAACATTGTTTACATCTTCTTTCTCTTAAAATGTACATAGTTAAGCAAGAAGTCTTACTTTCATAATCAAACTTTGTTACTGTTATTTGTTATGATATTAAGTGCAATAAAGTTTTTATCTACCTATTAATCTTTCTATATTCAAAGTCTAAAAACCCTAAAAAAAAAACAAAAATATCTTCTACACTTACTTCATATGCGCAACAAGAGTCCGTTTCTGCAAGAACTCTTTCCCGCACACGGGACAAGCATGGGGCACTCTACCATGGACCCTCCCATGGTTGACGAGCTGGAACTTTCTAGCAAACGCCACTCCACAATCCGGACATACGAATGGGGATAGGGAACCGTGAAACCGACTGTGCATGACGAGGTGTTCCTGCAAATAATACAAATATTAATTGTAATAACTGGCTGGCTCAACATACCTCGTACCAACTAACAGTCAATTCTTTAATTATTTTGAAATAAAATTAGTAAATAAAAAAAAATCCAGCAATTTTCAAATTTTGCTCTCCATGAAAACTATCTTTGTATTTCAAGGAATATTCGAAAAAAAGAGTAAGCGAAATTGGTTCAGCTGTTCTCGAGATTTCCTCTAAGCTACACATTCAACAACTTATTTTATAGATACATGCTTTGCGCTCAACCTCCCCCAGTAAGATAAAAAACAAACACAAAAACAAAATATAGCAGACACTTCTTATTCTTGCTACCGATAATATTAATGTCATAGCTACTCGCAGCAATTTTAGGCAAAGCCTTCTCAACATTATAATTCTAATTAATATTTCAATACTTTTTAAGTGTAATTGATTACCTTTTGCGCGAAGCTCTCCCCGCAATCCGTACACACGTAAGGCCGCTCGCCTGCATGGTACTTGCTATGTGTTACCAGGTGGCGCTTTAGAGGGAATCCTCGACCACATTCACCGCATACGAACGGACGGTCGCGACTGTGAACCTGCAGAAATAATTAGATATTAGTAACTGTTAGGTCTTCATGATGGTTATGATACCTCATATAAAAACATTATATCAAATACCGTTATAGTTTTTAGCCGTTATAGTTTCTGTTGAAGTTAAGAATTAAGAAGAGAAAGAGTTAAGAATATTTGCACAAAACAAAATTCAGTGCACACATTTTCTATTTACTTGTAGTTCGAAATGAAATATATGTGCTTTAACATATGACGGCGGCAACAGATGTTCGACAAAAACAACGGACAGCGATAACAATGCACTAGTGGCACATGCAACTGACGTCATCTTTTTTTAGTATAAAAACCATCGTAATGTTAATCCGGCACGCATTTCTCTTGGATGCGTCTTGCGCATCTGCGAATACTCTCCCATAGCCTGCCCTTACTACCATTTTGGCATTACACGCCCTTATTATCTACGTTCCATAATGTCTAATTCCATAATGATATTATTTCATCTTTTGATCTTTTACTTCTGATATCCGACACATACAATAAGATATAGACAATTTTTTTACTTTGTGAATCTACATAAACATTTTGCACCATTGTACTTACAATAGGAGACATTCAAAGAATGATTTTGGTTTTTTTTTTAACTATAATACAGATAAAACAGAAACTATGGCTATTGTAGCCAACTAGTCGTACACAAATATCACAAAATTATATTTACACATATACTTACTCTAGAATGTGTAACAAGATGGTGTTTGAGTGTAAAGGCCATTTTGCACTCATGACACCTGTAGGGCCTAGCCGCTGAATGCAACAATAGATGCGTGTTGAGGCAATGCTTCCTTGCGAATGCTTTGCCACAATGCCCGCATACATGGGGTCTTTCACCTGAAATTATGAAATGAATTGGAAGACGCAATAAAGAAAGACACTGATAGACAAATATTAACTTAACTAGATTAAGAGATTTTGGATATCATTGAGTTTTTCTATATTACTGTTTATATAGACGAGGTTTAAAACAATGATTGATTGCTTGAGATTCTCCTCTCCACATCATATCTTTACCAATTTTGAACAAATTTCATCTTATTACTTTTTTATTTTAATAAATTTTATAAAAATCTTGAGCAGATATTTAAAATATCGGAAAGGGAATATTGCAAAAGTCAATAGTAATATAATTTTAATGACTGAAGTCTTTTGGATTCCTTTTAAGAACACCTAATTCATAAAACAATTTTGTCTTATATACCAAATAAATAAAATAAATAAATCCAACATACCTGTATGAACTCTAGCATGTGTAGTGAGATGATGTTTCAACAGGAATGACTTGCCACACTCATCGCATGAGTATGGTCTTTCTTTTAACGTAGTGGGCACCACTGTCGTCATTACTGTGTTGGTCATCATGTCCGTTTGCGAGTACACTGCCTGAATGACAAAGAAAATATATCATTATTTTAGATTATGTAATTCAATGTGTTAAGAGATGTTCCGTACTTTTAATGGCCTTTAACTATTTATTTTAAAACTTTTTTAATATAATGACAAGAGTGTTAGAGTAATAGATTAAAGAATTATCGTGACAATATATTCTTTGAGTGTTCAAACAACAGTAATTGATGGTCACATAAATCACATGCTTCACATCACATAAAAGCTTAAACTGATAAGCAATTTAAGACAATGCTTAAAAGGCATGGGTCTTTTGTTTTTTAATAGTAGTGTATAATAACTACCATTTGCGAGAATTTTTTAGCATAACACTTTAATGTCATGAAGTTTTGAAAAACTTGTTTTTTGTTTGAAATTCTGAGGAACACTTATGTTCGTCAGGTATTCAAAACCAATTCAATTAAATATACAAACAAAGAGATATATAACTAACAATACTTACTTTGGGAGAATTATTCGTTGTACCGGGCTCCTGTTTGGTATGTAACAGATGGTGTTGATGTACAGTCGTTGTAGGTATTGTATCTGCTTGTGACTGGGCAGTTGCCTCGGCAAGGCTCTTTAGGCCTCCATTAAGTAAAGTATGGTTCAACTGTGAGGCATCTATGACTGGTGTTGCAATGCCCTGAGCCTGGAGAGCTCGCTTCATTAGTATTTCATTACATTCTTCTGCAGTTAACTGTATCGGGCCGATGGGTGTCATGAATGGTTTCGATGCTAGATTTGTTGCTGTAAATAATGATAAATGTATGGTTAAAGCGATATTGTTATTTGTAATGTAAGTTTGTTGTGATTTCATATTTTAACTATTCAGCCATAAATAATGTAATTAAAAATACATATTCTCAGGGATGGATAAATAAATTTTAGATTTAGTCTTGCAATAAGCAAACATATAAAGACCATAACAGAAAGTATTAGAAAACAATTTGTATATGTAACGTCATTTTATTTGAAATTATATTTTGAAAGAAACATTAGAACATTGTTTTAAAGTCGAATTTTAGTGTGGCATTTCAGAGAAATATCACACAGGAACTTAGAATTGAACAACATGAAATCACATTTAATTCGTTATATTTGCTTGAAATGTCTCATATCATGGAAAAGATCAGAAGAAAAACTCATAAGTTTATTTATAGGTGCCTGGATGACAACATTTCTCTCAGTGAAAACTCCCTCCTATACAGGGTCTTTGGTGGGTCGATGTTAATCTTGAACCAGATGATAGAGTGGCATATGAGGAACAAAATAAATGCAACTAAATTGCCTTATACAAAAGTTACACCTTTTATGAGTTATTTAGGATTTTGTAAAATTTTCAAAAATACCGGTTTTTCATAAGAAAAATTAAATAAAAAAAATTATTGAACATTTCTGCGTTATAACTTTATTTTTATTTTGTTCTAGGATAACTAATAATTACGACAAAATAATTATTTTAATCCTAAACCCTTTCCAAGTATTAAAAATCAATATTCAAAGTTGATGAAGTGATTTTTACATGCACTAACATCAAATTTCAAACCTCAATAACAGCAATAAAAATGATTCCTTAAAAATTCCAACTACTCTAAAAACTTACCTGTTTAATCTTCTTTTTAATGGTGTATCAAACTTTATTAGTTAATAATAGTTTTTGTTTGTGTTTTCTCATGTTAGTTATTAATTTCAATCATAATTGATGTTCATAATTTCCATCACCATTTCGGATCCACACTTGTGTCCTATTGCCTATCTCTTGAGCCGTAACATGCAACCGGATCCTTTCTGTCTGTTTATACGCTGTATCATTTCTTCTGTCTTCATATCATATATCATTCCATAATCTGTCTTCATACGTTCTCAGATATAAAAAAATCAATAGGTGTTAAGTCCAGGGATCTAGTAAGCCAAAGAATCGGTTTATTACTGACAATGCACCAACTGGGAAATTTTATGTAAACGAGTGTAATTTTTGGACCAATAATAAACAATTTTCCCGCACCAACGCTATATCTATCTGGATTTAAGTTATTGGTCCGCATATTATGCCGAATTGATCGGAAATAATTTTTTACATTTATTAACAAAGGATTCTCCTACCAGATTAATCGGTGGAGCTGCTTTGAAGATGCCAAACGCATTACACTCGTTTAATACAAAAAAAAATTAAAAATAAAAATTTCCCAGTCAATGGATTGGCCGAAATAAACCGATTCTCTCGGCTAATAGATCCCCAGATTTAACATCTGTTGATTTTTATCTCGAGAACATATGAAGATATTGATATGCAATGAAAAAATCGTTAGTTACAATGAATTAATTAAAATAATAAATGATGCAGCGTATAAACAGGCAGAAGAGATCCAGTTGCATGTTCTGACTAAAGAGATAGGCAAAAGAACACGTAACTGTATCTGAAATAGTGGTAGAAATTTTGAACATCAATTATGAGTGAAATTAATAACTGACATTAAAAAGAATTGTTTCGTAAAAATAAAAGAAATGTGAAAATTTACAAGCGTATTATTCTAATTATTGCGACTATAGTCACTACTATGTTCTTTT
>DVXP01004504.1:0-10305 GCA_018235645.1 Junonia grisea
GTCCTCCGCAACCCTCATCCAGCCCGCTCCGGCAACCTTGCGTATGTCGTCAGTCCAGCGGGCCGGAGGGCGTCCTAAACTACGTTTGCCAAAATAATATACGAGTATTTCTACATATCATTTTGTTATTTATTTTTCAAAACTAAGTCAAGGTTCTCACAGCTATTACCTTATCTACTATTATTTTTGAAATAATTAATAGTAACATACAAAATTAGAACTAATGTGTTCTACATTTTATACACTAATTTCGAAATATTTAGGGTTAATTAATCAAAACGAGTAAAACGCATTAATGTGGATGAATGGATAGGATAATAATAAATGATGGATGATACAGCAAGTTTCCCTGTTTAAGTTCAATGAATCAAATTTATATATGGCAGTTCGTTAGTAAATTGATTAAACTTCGAACTTCTGCCAATTTCTTAAACGATAACTAATTGCTAAACAAAGTAAATGGAAAACTTTTTGGCAGATAAAATGATAAAATTCAATACATTTGATTTGAAACTGCAAAGAACACTTTTCGATGGAATATGCGCTATGAACCCTTTTATTGGCGACGAGCAAATTCACTAGCGGCGACTCGCAGAACTAGTGTATGCCAGTAGTATGACAGATACTGTCAGATACTTTCTTCTCCGATGCGCGATAAACAACCTGTTTATCATTATTTGGTTGTTTTAAAAAAATATTTATGTGTCAGATTGTTATAAAAACAATAAAATGATAAACTAAGATTGTTTCCTATGTATCTGTCAAATCTGTCCTATACTAGTTCCGCAAACCGCCGCTAGGGAAATTTACTCGCCACCAATACACTTGACTATAGGAATAGGTTTGTCTTTTGATTAAAAAAAAGACAGAACTAATAAACAGACATACAGAGGAACGCATATTGTTAAAATTGAAAATTAATTTTCGAAAAATTTACACGGAAACATACTGATGTATTTAGCAAAAAGTTATTTTTTTTTTATATGAAAAAGAAACACTTTAATTTACGGTCACCACGAGTAGCATTATGAAAATATATAGAAAAACCCATTAAACTATTAATAATTAATCAACGATGTCAAGGGTTATCGTATTTTTGTAAAATGTAATTTGTTTGACTATTTATTAATAATACTACTGCTCATTTGTTAACGACATACTGACCTCGTTAGTACTATGTAATGCGTATTTATCGAGTTGTTTCTATATATTTAAAAGCCTTATATAATTTTATTGAGGATGTTACATGTTAATCTTGAGTTCAACGAAATGGTGTTATAGGAAACAGTTTCAAGTTTTTGTTTAAGAGATTACGTATAATTATAATGTTTAACGATAAAGTTTTATTTCCTTTGGTTGGTTATATGTTTTTCGTTCATTAATAAATTTTCGTGACATAATAGAATGTTGCTTCTAAATTTCAATGTTTCCGTAGCTTAGTTTTACTTTACGTTATAAAAATGTAGGTGCTTTGCATAAATTCGTGACAAAGTCTAGTTTTCGCGAAAATTCGACTTTTATATTCTTTGTTCATTATAAAAATATTTCAAGTTAATTATATATTAACATACTTTTAAATATTACATTTGCGTGACTAAAATGGTACATGTTTCTGAAAAATTCACGAATGTAAGTATGTACTTAACATTGCCTATTTCAGTGGCCTATTTTAAGAAATATATTTTTAGAAGGAACTTGGAATTAGCCTGTCATTCGTCTTTGAAGCAAATTGCGAGGTATTCATACCTAGTTCTTAAGACTTGAAGACGTTTCCTAGTTTTATATACAACCTACGATATACATATACAAAAAACGAAAATTCCAACCAACAATATTCAGATATTTTTATGCTTACAAAAATTGAAATTAATTGAGTTTCGCTTATTTGAGGGAATTTCGCCTACTCGTAAATATTTGTCTTTAGGTTTCTGGTAAGTAGTTTATTGAAAAAGATTCCTGAAAATCTAATAAAGAAAGTTATACAAATATAAAAAAAAAAACAAACTAAAAACCTACTCGTCTTTTTAAACGTCGGTTAAGAATTATCTAACAAAAAATAATAATGTATCGAATTTTTCATTTTTTCATGAAGCATCCATATGTTATATTCATTTAGCCATTCCGGCGCCACTTATACAAACAACGGTGAGAAAAAATTTATCTTTTCTTAGGAACAATTGCTCATCTGTTTTATATCAGATCTTATAGTCGTCTAATATTAGTATCTAGGAATCCACGGCTTTGTACGAGAGTTTTTATGTAATAATTTATATATCTATATCTCCTTTTATATATACATCCAAATAGGCAAAGAGTTTATCCGTCTGTAAAACTAGTGTTTTGGGCCGTGATTCTATAAGTTAAATCGAAAGGCAAACGAAGGCGTATGTGTTATTTGCTAGCAAGTAAACAGCACATAGCATGAAACAAGTACGTTTTCGTTTTAATTTATTCAGAATCTGACTTAAACAATCTTTTTAAAGACATGTTTTGAGTAAGTTCTTTTAACTTGGTATTGTTTCTAAACTTTTAATTAACCTTATTTAATGTAATAACTCGAGGCATCGAGGCATATAATAACTCGAGGCATCGAATGTAATGTAATAACTCGAGTAATTTAATGTAATAAATAATATATAACAATGGGATAAAACCTTATACACAACTTCTGGTAGTTTTATATAAGTTGGAAGTAATTGCTTAACTTTCTTATTTTAATTTCAAAACATCGTAAAACTATTTTATGGTTTCGATTTAAAAATCAGAACGATTTCGTAATATGTTTACATAACCATGGGAAATAAAAGACCTTCAACTGTTATATATAATGTAAAGTATTATTATGTTAAAATACATATTTTTGTAGTTTTCTTGTTAAATCGTACACAAAGGGTCGGTCATTATGATTACTACTAATTGACTTTCGTGACAACATCGTTACGAGTTTACACAGAACACAAATAAATACTGATAACACGAAAATAGGTCTTACGATGTGGAAAAATATCTGAGTATTTTATATTTTTTTACGTAAAAAATTATTATTGCTACTTGTTCAATGTTCATTCAGCATTTGATTCGCTTTTTAGCATTATTTTTTATCTATTTAGGTTTTTTTAATAGTAGGCCCAAGCTTCTAAAAACGATTAAAATGTAATTTTAGATAAATTGCAATTTATGTTAACGTTACTAATTTTCATTTTTCTATTAATTTAAAATTAGGTCAAAAATTTAAACACTCACTCGTTAATTTTTCACAAAATTAAAAAAGTCCGATAAAAGGAGAAATAAAAATTTTACCTGTTATCTGGTCAGCGCTCAAATTAGGAACACTCATTGCAACACTAACGATCACTAAACACTAAAAATCGATTCCGCACGCGCCCGCGCATCCCATAAACACTGAATCATAACTTTCCTACGGCACAACACTAGCAAACACAAAATTCCCTGCAAATTAACACTTTTTTCATACAATTTCTAATGTTACACAACAGAAACCGGTCACGAATTACGATTTATCGACTACAAACCACCTGTTCGTATCCAATTACGTGTATGCAAATTAATAGTTGATTTATGTTATAACGGTATAGTCCATTGTCCCTTTTATCCGAACTAGTTCACCCATAAAACATCAATGAAATACGCGCATCACTAACATTTGAATTTGGAAACTTTAAAAAATATCACATGTCACCATAGACGTTTAAAAATGGACAGTCCATTTCGAAGTTACGAATCCGCGAAAAAAAAATACAAAAATTTAAAAATCGAATTCCGCGCTTGTAAGAAACGAACGCGCGTGCACTTGAGGCGTTGCTCTAGAATGAGATTATCAATGTTTATCATAACTAGTAGGTACTTGCGTCCTTTAATCGCTCACGTCACTGATAGCCGCGCCACCGAGTTAGGAATAATGTTTGATCGGGCAGTTTCACTAAGTTGTTAATAATTACATAGCAAGGAACGAAGTCGTTAGTTTTCTTATGTAAAGCGAATTATCTATTACGTTGCATAAACATGATAAAGCTTGTCTAGTTTGTTTGGTATCTTGACGTGAACGTTACGAAATTTTGTAACGGATATTATAATCTCTTGGAATTAGGTGGATTTGGAATAAATTTAATTTGGTTCAATTTTCTGTTCTAATATTACTAAGGTAGAGTCTGTGTATGTTTGAATAAGCTAGTATAGAAAACGAATAATACGACTCAAAATAATTGGATTAATTTCGGAAAAATACTATAGGTTTATTACATATACTAAAATTGGTATCTGTAATAAACACTACAAATAGGATAACAGTTAGCATATACGCAAAACTAAAAAAACCAAAACAGCTAATGGGATATAAGACAAATAAATTATTTCACAATATTAATGAAATATTTAACTAAAAAAATAAATAAACACTGTCACCGAAGAGGAAAAAACGTATAAAAAATACGTAAAAGGCGAAACCTAGTTCAATGCGTGTAATATTTAATTACCAACGTTCGCAATGTATTATAATTGGTGTAATCATTCTTGTCTACAAATCCGAGCCATATTTGGCTATTTAATGCCATGATCTTGTATGTGCACTGACATATGTATAATTGAATAATATAACCTAATAACCTCTATTTTTAAGGCCATAAAGTTCACATTAAACGCACTACACCGTGCAATACACTTGCAAAATAAGTACTTTATATGCGTTCAGATTAACAATTTTAAGAAATAAATATGTTTATGGTAATAGGACACTTGCTTGAACGATATAATACTATATTTGGTCCATTTAATTAGTTTAAGTATTTATAGCATTTTAAAAATGTGGACATTCGAGTTCCTGTAGACAAATTCTGAATATCTCTTTTTTGAATGTGCTAAATATGCCATAACTTTTCATGTACATATATATAATTCATCGTGAGTATTTCGATATGCAATTCAGTGTGCTGATCATCGACACCAAATCGCACTTGGAATAGTCATCTTAAAATGTCAATTGGACATGGTCTTAACTTGGACCAGTAGGTAAATTGTTTTTCAGCATACAATCTCATCGATTCTAACTTTTTCCAGGGATTTATTCTAGAAAAATCTTGGTATTCTAGTCGGATGTGATTATGCAGAGTTGCCATCTGACCTCTGCTAGGATTGAGGGCAAACCAGTAGTTTACATTAGAATAATTTCCTTCGACGAGAATAACGATACATATTCCATCCCTTATTTTAAACGCTTCAAGTGAATCAAACAGAGGAACCGTTATATTCGCATTTATAATATTTCAATATAGGTCACAGGAAATAGAACTATTTTAAACGGATTTAAATTGTTGTCATCCCGATGTTTCGAGCAGTTTACAGCGTTCACAGGTAGACTCTATCCGTTACCACGAACGCTTCAAACTAGTTTTATTTCTATGTGTAAACATCGCGAAAATCTAAGACCACATACTATAGGATCAAACATGTTTATGATATCAGCTGAAACAAAGAACTTTACGTGCTCTAAAAGACAAAGTGCTCTAAAAGACAAACGTCAAAATAGAACTGAAAAACAAAGAAATGATCAGGCGCGTCACTTAATGTTATGTGAAGGTATATGTGCTCTGCCACAGGATCAAAGCTCGCAGCTAACTTGAAAACGAAATGATAAAATAGAATACTAAGAGTGGTATGGAGGGTTAGGGGGCAGAATAAGAACACCAGAATGTATACAAATCCTTTGCATTACAAAATGTCGTATCCATTTCTTCGTACATCAAGGATATCCTTCCGAAGCGAATGGGTTTAAAAATTAAGGGAAATATTTAAAGTCGGTCTTATCTCGGCTGTCATTCAACATGTTACATCTAATTATACAACATGCGTAGTGTATGTGCTGGTGTCACAGAACAGAGGGGGGTAGAAATGGTATGGATACGAATATGGCGTCATTTAGTTTGGTTCTGTGATCTACGTAACACGGCTTGTACATATCCCACTGGTGGGCATAGGCCTCTTCTCCTATTAGGGAGAAGATTATACAGCTTAATCCACCACGCTGCTCCACTGCGGATTCGTGGATATGTGTCAGAATTTCTTCCGGCACATGCAGGTTTCGAGATGAATTTAAATACAAATTTAGCACTTGAAAATTCAGCGGTCCTAGCCAGGGTTTGAACCCGCGACCTTTGGTATAGATCCACGTGTTCGCACCACTAGGCCATCTCATATATATCTACTAACTTAATATTAAATACTAATGTTTTGGGTGACCTGCCTAACTGAAGTTGAGTTGTGAAAAATAGCTGTTAAGCTGTTATAGTCAAGTGTGTGATTATAGTACTACACACTTAGAGCGATGTCTTACTCCTAAATGATATTTCATGTTAAAATTTCGGAACCAATAAACAATTATTCATAGTAAGAATTCGTACAAAAGAAAAATATTTATGTATTAAAAAAAATGTATTCACTTCTTGCTTTCTCAATGTTAGTGCTTCTAAATTTAGATAACAAACTGTATATAAAAAGTATAGAAATAACATATTCAGAAGCTTGATAAGCATGTGTTTGAACGATCTATTTCCAGGGAATTCTTTGATCTGTGGCCTACACATGTAAACACTTCAGAACCTTGTTAAACTAACGTCCCTCGTTTGCAGGGAATTCTGAAGGAATTTGTACAAAGGTAATGCGACATGGTTCTAAATATAACACGTTGACATTCTAAATGTTGTACATGCTTAAAGTATTTTTGTTTGTTATCTTAACTATTCAACAGAACATCATGAAATTTTGCATATAAAGTACTGATAGAATGAGAATTTAAAGAAATAGAAAAAATAAGTTTATAACGGTTGCTCTTTTTAACAAAATTCACATTAATGCGACTTAAATTGCAGGCAAATGCTTTTATGTTTTGTATCTATTATTAGAGATAGTCCAAGGGAATGATAATAATACAACCACTGTTCATTAAACATGTCTCTATTCCAGTTCTTCATACAATATTCATCCCTATATCGCCATGTCCTCTCTCTTGACATCAACAACCGTCACTAGGCAACCACCCAATCGTGTATACCAAATAGTTCCGCTAACACTATTTATATAAAATATCTAAAAAAAGAACAATATTATCCGATAGAGTTGAGTAATGTTAGATAAGAGAACACAAGTTCCAAATATATAAAGTAATAATCAAATAATCATATTATCGGGTTCTCGAATCAAAGATATGATATACAATATAACTTATGAGAAATAGTATCACATTTCCGAGTTTTCGGGCTTTACGCATATTTGGTGATTCATTCATTTCGTTATTAGTAAAATTTCAATAGAAATTTTTAGTCATCAATTATTATCTCATCATCGGGAAATCCTATCAAGCAAAACATTGTATCATAATATTTTCCATTTAATTCTTAGCGTTGTTGACGTCATAATAAAAAATGATCGGAACACTGTTTACAATAAGAATATGTAATTTAGTTTTGTAGGCCGTGGTTGTTACATTTGGTCCAATTTGAATTATCTCCTTTGCAAGATAATTGGAAAAAAATATTTTAAACGTGTATTCTGTGATTAAAAAAAATGAAAATAATAGTGACACTAAAATATGAGTTTTAAAATATAAAGTTAAAAACGAATTCAAAAATTCCAGGAGATTTGTATTATGTTACTTACTATTGAAGTTGCGAAATATCTTTTTACTAACTGCCAGTGAAGTAGAAAATTTCATATCCAACGTTCCAACTTTTCGCAAACAGATTTGCATTTAAATAAAGTTTTGATTACATTTCAATCTGCTTTTAATTAAAGTGTCGATTAGCGGTCGAAAAGTAAATAAAACTCACTCATAAGCTGCATCAATTTTGCGCTATTTCCAATAGATTTACTTGTGTAGGGTGACCATGTTTACTGAACGATAAAATGTTAATTTTATACTAATTTTAACATTTCTACTGAAATTATAAATTATGATATCATAAGACGTATGTCAAATGTTAAAGTTGTTGTTGTTGATGTTTAGGAGCTATCGCTATCACGTTTCATTAACATTTTAACTTAAAAGTGACTTTTGTACTGAAACGCGACCTATACATACATGTAAGTAGATATTTTCGCGTAATGACCCCTCAGACTATAAGACGAACTCCGTTTTAGGTTCTCGTCGTCAAGTCAGTAAGTGCCGAATAAACATGAAACTGTCCTAATGGTTTACCCACATAAATTCGTCACGTCGTGCTGCATATAATACGTATAAAGTATGAGCTAGTGCTACTTTTGAAACAAACAAAATTTTAAGGACCTAGTCCTAAAATAATTTAAAACTGACTAGGTACCTATCCTAAGGTACCTAGTCAGTTTTAAATTATTGTTATGATTATGACATTTAGGATCACGATCACGAAACATTTAACATATTTGAACGCTACAGAACATTATTTTATTTACTTAAACAACATCATTACATAAAGTGCTTTCTGAAGTCCATAAGAAAACATGAACAGTAAAAAACTAGTCTATTAAAGAAGCGATTCAAGCCAGGACGATTGGAAGGACCGTGAATGGTGGTTTTAACCATAAAATCTTGTTTACTGCAGTGTAATTACTATAAACAAAGGGGTTTACTCAGAGACACGTCACGGTAGTGACCAGTCGATAGTTAAGCGGTAAAATCGATTGATATCGATTCCGCGTAGTGTGAGTCAGCTGCCCTTGGGAGAAGTGTTAATTTTGCTACTGCAAGTTTAACTTGTGCATCACCTGAGTTCCGTATTTTGTTGTTTTGACCTTTGGGTGCATTTTAATGACTTTGACTGTTGATCTGTTTTTACCATATTTGTTTTACATACATAATTAATCTTGGTTAATAACGGAGTGGTTTTCCTATTAAGTAATTTGTAATGATAAAAAAAATATTGTTTCAAGATATTTCCAATTTCTCCCAGAAAATAGACGCAAAAAATGCCTGCGATCACAACCTATACTATAACCCAGCTACAGCTATAACTTTGTGACTTGCTTCATTCCTATACGTTGACTGAATTACAAAAATCGGATAGTACATTTCTCAAGTTTTTTCTGAAAATACTTAGATATTTTCTCAACCTGTTCCTCTATGGTCCAGGATTCTTGTTTTATCTTATAATCAGGATATCGGCAAAGTGACCCCAGTATACTCTGCGTTCGTGATCAAGATAAGCTTTCACTCCTTACTTTGTTGCCATTTACGCCGTCCTTAAATTTTTGCCAGACATTGTAGTCATTAAAGGTTAAGTGCAGAAGCTAGATTTCACGATTTAAACGTTTAACTTACATGTGAGTGCTTGTGACTAATGGTTTGTTGCTTTTAATCTAAGGCTACAAAACTTAAACTTTAAAATGTGTTTATTTAGGTCCATTATTCATTGTTATTCAATTGTTATATTAAATAACTTTGTACGTTGTGTTAACAGGAACTCACAGTAGGCTAAGATTGGCGTTTTCAATGCAATTTTAGCAACAATATCGTATGAAATCACTATCTGCAAAGTATACTTCATACCTAATTATATTACAATATGTCAATTGTTAATATTTTAATCATCTTTAAACAACAATATAATTTTAGAATAATAAAATTAAAAACATAATTTTGTCTCAAAAATTTCTCACAACATGGTCACCCGTCCATAAATCATCATTACGCCGATGCCGCGGTCGTCGAGCAAAATAAAGCTGAAAGGTATTCCTGAAAACGAACCGTGGTCATTCGTTTCGACCAGATGTTGTTCCGAGTACTACTGAAATAGAAATTAGGTTACGTACTCATAAGCGTTTAAACGTATAGGTTGGTTTGGATCTAATTTTACAGTATAATTTTGGTCTTAATTTATAGGTAGGGAGGTAATAGTTGTTGTAATTATGTACTTGGAAGGTGGTTTTAAAGATTACCAAGTTTCTAAATCGCATTTTGAGTTTACATATCGCATCCCAAGCACTAAAGGGAGCTTACTCAAAACAATTCAAAAACTGGAAAATGTATCTTAAAACTATAGAGTTTATATCGATTTTAGGAATTAGACGACTTTTGAATTAGCTTCCTTTAGATATGGATATAATATTTTTTTAAATTTAACCAAAACTTTGAAAACAAAAATAGTAGAAAATTTAGCAGTGAATGAACAGTTATTATATTTTAACGTAAGTACGGCGATTTTTCTTTCTCCTTTCATTTTTGAAAAAAAAAAAACGTAAAAGTCAAAAACGGCCAAAATATAAATACATTTAATTTTATATGTGACAATTACAAGGTAAGGCAAAATAAATAAAATATTA
>DVXP01004505.1:0-10303 GCA_018235645.1 Junonia grisea
TATTCCGGTTAGACATTAATAAACTAATTTTACCATTGTTACCTCGAGAGTTTAAGGAATAATTTGATATATATTTCTTTTATATACGTTACAATTTGTGGTGGGCCCATTCCCATAAAAAATAAACTGTCTCCTTTACTTTGGCAGTTAATAAATCAGTGTTTATATTATAAGTATGCATAGTATAATGGAATTTTATATATCCCTAGATATAATTATGATGTAGGGTATACAAAAAGAAATGAGATGCAATAAATAGTTCTACCGTAAAAAGTTGTGAGATCCAGTAACACCAAGTAATGTTTAATTTGTGTTAACACTACTCGCAAAAATTAAAGGATAGAAAAAATAAAATTTTTCACCGAAAACGTTCATAACGTGTTTTAAAAAAATAAAAGGTTGAGTAAATTGCTAAAAAATGTTACTCTTTTAAAAAATAACGAACAAAAAAAAATCGAAAAAAATATTTTTTCCTTAATATTTTATTTTATTGTTTTTTCTTTCTCTCATTTTCTTTTAAACAGATAAAAATATTTTGAAGGTAAAGGTTAACAACTTTAAGTAATTAATGAAAAAAGGATTTTAACCATGAAAAATAAATAAAAGGTGAAAAATGCAAATTCAGCCAAAGTGTAAATGAAATCTTCGGTACACAACGAAACAATTATCCCCATGCTTTAAAATTTTCAGGGTTCCTCAGGAATACCTTAATGTTGAATTATCTAAGTCTATATCCTTTATCTATCCATTATTTCCGGAAATATTCCGCACGTTCCGGAACTTTAACGACTATCCTTAAGTATGCGTTTTTCACCCTTTCTTGAATCGATAATTTCGCAATAAAAAAAATTATGAAAAATCAGTGCTAAGGAGTTACAGAAAATATTTTACGTTTTCTAACCAAATGTAGGTTTGGTTCTCGATACAACTATTATATCCTGAGCAATAGATTTATAAAGTCATTAAAAAATAATAAGAGCCGAAAAATGCAATTTTAGCGAAAGTGGTAAATTCAATCGTTTGGAACACAATGAAGGAATTGTCACAATACTTTCAAATTTTTAGTTTCTTAAGAATACTTTGAAGTTAAAAAATTTCAGTCCGTATCCGTTATCTATACATTGTTTCCTGAAATATCCCAAGTTTGGCATATATCTTTAAATATGCGTTTTTTCCCCTTTCTTTGATCGATCCGTTCCGAGTGAAAAAAAATATTGACTCAAAAGTAAGTAGCACAATATTATAGAGAAAGCTTTGCAGTTTCCAAAGCTTATATCAGATTGTCGGTACGATCATTATTTCTGGAGTTATTGTGTTTTGAAGTCAAAGTACCATTTGTGCCTTGGACACTGATAACTCAGCAAAAAATTATGGTAGAGAGCCGAACGACGTCTTGAATTAAAGAAGATAAGAGAGAGAAAAGAGATAATAAAAGGTTGAATAACCAGTAGGGTTATTTCGACTAAAAATCGAGACTCACTGAAGTGAATTTAGTTATTTTGCTCATTCGGTCTGTCCAATTAGAATTGTTAAAAACTTGTTACAGAATATGCAATACATACATACTACGTCAAAAATGACAAATACTTTAGTACGAGTATCGTGTGAGTGAAGTGTTAAAAAATCTCTTAAGTGAGTCTCGATTTTTGATCGGAATAATCCTACAGAGAGAAGGATTTTGTGGTAAATTTTTGAAATTTAACTCTAGAATTTTGTACGAAAAGTTTTTTTTAATGAAAAATATATTTTGTAATTAACAATTATTTCTAAATATTTCTGATATTCGAATAAATGTACTGACTCCTTATAAAAATAAATTGGCCAAGTGATACTTTCATAAACTAGGCCATTACAAGTATCTTATTTCGTAACACCTAACACATTTATATTAATCATTTTCATTGGAATTCAAGTGAAAATCGTTCTTTTTCTCTCATCGACTTTAACTCATTAAGTGAAAAAATACACTTAATCGTGATAATTTTCCTTTGAAATTATTTACATTACATACATACATGTAAAATTACAATATTAGTACATACATTTTTGTACTAATATTGTGATTTTTTTTCACATTTTCAGTTTCAAAAGCCACTAAAACAAGCAACGACGTAAAATTGTCACTTTAAATCCAAATATTTCAAAAACTGCTCCTCGCCCAAAAAATGGTTACAGCATTCATACCGCTTATCATTACTGCTCTTAAGTAAATATTATGGAGCTCGGAACCCACGAACAGACAGACAAAACGACAGACATGGGGAATTATTAAACGGAACTCTAATAAAGATTAACGTATTTGATTTGTCTGATAGAGCGTATTATTTTCATACGACACCATAAGCGCCTGGAATAAATTATTGGCAATAGCTCTATAGGTAATAATTGCTAGCACTCCGTGCGTTCGCTAACGTTCGCTAAAAGCGGATACATTTTTAAAGATTTCGCCAATGAAGTATATAATAATAGTATGTACAATGATAAACTAAAAAGAACACAGGTATTATAATCGCAAGTATTTTCTTTAATCAAATAGCGGGCAAACAAACACATGAGTCATAATTATCATATTAACAAATCAAATATTTATCAACTTCTCTGAGAAGTCAACTTCTCCACTGACCGTTATACAGGCAACATCTCCTGAGGATGCTCCGCTGTCGGAGTGAAACGTACGTAGAATGTCTGTGTGTACATCATCTTCTTCCTAGCATTTTTCCCGGACTTAACCAGGGGTGCTTTATTCTAGCCTAAGTTTTGACAGGTTACTGATTTTTACACAGCGATTGCCGTCTGACCTCAGCAAGCCGGAGTGCAACCCAGTAACCATTTAGACTAGAATATTACCTACTATGAGTAACGATCTTTATCAGGTGTTATTGATAACAACCGGAACCAACGGCTTTACGTGCTCTCCGAAGCACGGTGGGTAGACCCACATGGACCAGACCTAGGAACGAATGTTATAAATACAAAAATCCGCCCCGAGCCGGAATCGAACTCGCGACCGCCGGCGTTATTGGCGCATTCAGCACCACTACACCAGAGCGGTTGTATAAATCTGTCTGGTACATCATAACAGACAGATTTATACAGTTTTCGCGGATTATAGCAAAATAAATATTTGATTTGTTATCATTGAATTCCGCAAAGTAACGCCTGATTCGATTAGATATATCATATTAATGCCGAATGTAGTGTTCGTACAAATTGTGAAATGAGCGTCAAAAATAGTTTTTATTGCATTTTTTTTAGATATAAATTTGATTTAAGTTACGTCTGTCAATGTAAAATCTGACGTGGCTTAAAATTGTTGGTGAGATATAATATCAAAAAATCATTTTTATAGCATTAATTTCGAAACTAATTATGTAATACGACGAATTACAGCTGGAAGAAATTACGGAAGATGAAAATGATATAAGAACCGGAAAAGGAAATGAAGCTCGAACCTATTTTATTTTTAATGAATGTTTCACCTAATTTAAAAGAATATACCTATATTTTATAATGGTGTAGTGGACTAGTATTGCTGAATACGTTACTAACGCAGGCGGTCGCGGGTTCGATTCCCGGTCGGGGCGGATATTTGTATTTACACAAACATTTGTTCCTAGGTCTTGTCCATGTGGGTGTCCCCACTGTGCCCCGGAGAGCATTGCTAAATGTTCCTAAACTCATAACTCAAGAAAGGCTGAACCGATTTCGATCATTATTACTTTTCTAGAATGTTTCTTTGAGTGCGAGTAGTCTGTCGGGTCTGCTAGTTTCGTAATACGTTAATATATTCCACTATATCGTCTGTAATGAAACATAGATGGATGAATAGACTATTAAAAAATAAAAATAACATAAACTATGTTTATGCTTGATGAGCTTGTCAAAACATATCGTCTATTGCCAATACCCCACGTGGGCAAAGCTATGGACGGTAGCTATTGTATAATGCAATTTGAATTATTAATAAGAGCAAAGTATTGAAATTATTTATTCATACATTACTAAGAGCAATCCGCGACTGCGTCCGTAACTATTTTATGGGTTATAATTTTTCTGCGGATCCCTAATTTCCTTTTTAAGATAAAAACAGCTGAAAAAGTCAATCTGAAAGTAAAAGTTACGACGAACGAACGAACTACTTCGGAGACTATTCAGAACACACGCACTAAGACAAAAATTTAAAAAAAGGTGCTTTGCAATGAATAATGCGTAAATATTCATATACCATCAGTAAAAAGCTATTATTTTGATATAAACAGGCACTTGAGGCAGGGATTATTGCACTTTACTACCTTGTTATAAGATTCTATTTTGCATGTTCTTTTATTAGTATTTTTACTGGAGCCAGTTCCGGGTAGGGTTAGTTCCTGACTGAGCAGACAGGTTGCTCTTAAGACAGGGGTGCGCAACATTTAACCTATCGTTTATCGTTTGTCTATAATGTATTATAGTAAAAATTCATAATGTATACCTACTAATATTACATAATAAAATATAATGTATCTCTGAAAGCACTCGACCAATTTGAAAAAAATTATTTCACTGTTGAGAAGCTACACTATCCCCGGTGAACATAGGCATATATTAAATTTTCAAAATAGTTCGGAATACTCGTTAGAAACAGGATCGATCTGTATAATTTGTATGAAGTATGATTATAAATAATAAAATTTCTATGTAAGTAACAAATATACCAAACATCTATTGGACGGATTTCAAAAATTATACATAACGCGGGCGGAACCGCAAAACTGGAGCTAGTTATTAAAATAATTATATAAGGACCGTGTCTTACTTTCACTTGCTATGTGACATATGCCTTGGTTTTCTTGGAATGCGGGCCTTATATACGGGCAACTATATATTAAAAATAAAGGTGAAAATTTTCAATTTTGATATTCGTTGCTCATTTACAGCAAAACAGCTGAATCGATCAGGCTGCAAGTTGAAATAGTAATGGCTTATACCATTGATTAGAATGCATGCTAATTTTTATTTCGAAAAATTCGAGTTTTCTTTGAGAATTATATGCAATCGTTTCAGGTGCGGACTAAGTCCCTGGCATCTGGTTATAGGCATAAAACAGTGCATGTGAAAAGTTTCTATTAACGGCGTAAAAAACTTTTTCCAAGAAACTGCGCCAAAGTGTTGACATAGGCTTGTGAGACGACGTTAAATGTCAGGCAACATAATCTTAGGAAACCAAAGTATTAACACTATATAGAAGCGCGGAACATTTTGACGCCCCTAGAAGCGCGGATGGGTCAATTTTGACAGTTTTATTTTTGCTAGAATAATGTGAAGACACGTAAGCAAATATAATTTACAATTATAATACAAGGTTTTATCATACACTTGCCGCGACTTCGTCCGACTAAACAGAATATTTATTTTAATTTTTAACCGACTTCAAAAATGCAGAAGGTTCTCAATTCGTCACAAAAGCTCTTATTCCAAATTGGTTATTAAATAGTGTTTCACGAACCTGACTTAATTTCTGCATGTTTTATTATACGCTATATTTTTTAAATTACACGTTGAAGTCCGAATTTTGATCAATTATCTCGAGAAAGTCTTATCAAAATCAGATCAGTATTGGTAAAACTCGTATGTCTTAAGGTATAATTAAAAATGACATACATTTCGATTTCTGTACATATAAATTCGTTTCGCATACTTATGAACTTGTTGTTTTTCTGATTAATAATTTGATTTTTCATTGGATTAACTACAAAATCGCTGAATATTTTTTTCTTCGTTCACCAAATGTTAACCAAACTTTTTTATCTGCCACTTTAACCAATTATCTAGTAACAAAAGCCATAGAATATAACACAAAAATTATAATTACCATAATTATAGTATGCTATATTGTTTTTCCGGAAGCCGCCTTTCGTTTTCCTTTATGTATTTTCTCGTCATAAGTTGAATAGGTGTTAGTTTAGGATAGTGATACTTTTGGAGAAGGTAAAACAGTTCGCGTCACATTGTCATGACTGTAACTGTAACATGATTAAGCCCGTCACACACTTAGCTATAATATATATTACTATATTTATAGCTAGGCATATTACTATACATTTTCTAGACAAATTTTCAAGTGATCGCACACTCAGCTATAATATATATTTCTATGACGTCACCAAGCCATAACATAAGATAAATTATTGCATATTGCTATATGACGACCACCATAAAAATGAGGGCAAAATATATATTTTTCAGTGTGGTAGCTTGCTATAATATATATTATAGTAACGTATATTAATATATATTATAGCTAAGTTTGTGACGGGCTTTACTGTAACTACCATTGTTTTATATATGACGTTTTATCGTCACATATAAAAAATCGGTTTAAAAATAAGAAAATTAAAATTAAAGGTAATGTTGGTCGCACCTGACTAGTTCACTTAGGTTCAGTCAACCCGACGCGTCCACTACACTAGACAGTCAGTGTCCAAGCACGGGTAAAACAAGGTGAGTTTATTTCACTATTTAACTTACCATTACGTCAGATAAAATGACATTATAAACAGACCTTTTAATCTGACAGTTTGATAACCAATAGTATTTTGACTATTATTACATAGGTATTGATTTAGAAATGTAGAAAAAGCACCAAATTCCGAGGTAATTCCAAAAATGGCAACCACTAAAAAGGCATAATAAATATATTAAAAAATCTCTAGAATAAAAAAAAAACCTCATAAATTTACTGATTAAAATACACATGATATGAAATAATATGATCACTTTAGAAACATCTCTTGTACGCGCTCAACTAGTTAAAAATAGATAAATCTACCGACAGTAAAAATGTTTTAAAATTTTACCCTCGTGTCACTTGTGTTTTAATCGTTTCCTGTGTATACTTTGGTTGATATATATATTTTTTCTTACTTTCTGTTTAGTGCTTTTTACTATTGTTTTAAATTATTTAGAGTCGATGGCGCAGGGTGCCCGGGAAAACTTCTCGAGTTTATATTTGCACCCTTTAAATGTGATTATTACTGCAATAATACTGTGAATAAATAAAATAAATAAATCATTAAAAGCCGTTTTTTCGAATACCTCGGAATTAGGTGCCCTTATTTTAAGGCAAATATTAAAAACTCACAACAAAAAAAATTAATTACAAATTTTACACTCATTCATCCGCGTATATTTTAAAAATGTATGACGTGACACAGCCTGTACATATCCCACTGCTGGGCATAGGCCTCTTCTCCTATTAGGGAGAAGGTACCTATGCCCAGGTTAAAAATGTATATTTTTTCTATATATATTTTTTTTGAATAAAAATTAACTTTAAGGCATGAAAAGACATAGTGATTCAATGACTACTATTAGTGTAATATTACTGTAATGGTAATAAGTAGATACCGGATAATACGATTGCATATTATACAGAGCCTCGCGCCTTTGACTGTTTAGGAACTTTAATGGCCATTTTTTGTCACCACTTATGACATTTAAAGTGTTTTTCTTGCATATTAGCATGCATATAATGAGCTTCTTACGTTGCATGTAAAACGGTCTCAAGTAATAACTTTTGCAGTAATATTTCGTCTTCTGTGTAGCTGTAGGTATAGGTTCAAAATGGATGAATAAATGCTTTTCAAAAAAGAGCAATACGTAGTAGGTACTATAAAACAATATACAAAATTTTCGAACATAATAAACGTTCTTTAACTATTATTGTTAGTGGAACTATTTGGTATACACGATTGGGTGGTTGCCTAGTGACGGTTGTTGATGTCACGACAGAGGATACTGCGATAGAGGAATATAATATTGTAGGGAGAACTGGAATAGAGATGTGTATAACTAAATTATTGTATTATTATTTCATTGTGTACGATCTCTAGTAGGTACTATGTATACATGTTACGATTGACATTTAATCTTGTTCCTATTTCAAAGTTATTTCATATTAGCAATTTATGACATATCTTCAGTTATCTTTCCTTCCTTACTTATATTAATTATAAATAAATGGGAACGTGAGTTTGTTGGTTTGTTCCGCTTACACGCTGTAACCACTGTACCGATTGCTATGAAACTTTGCAGATGTAAAGGGAAAAGCCTAGATTAAATAATAGGATACTTTTAATCTCGTGAAAATTACCGAGAGCAGAATGTTCAATCATAGTTCATATATTCAGTTATATTTCCATGGATGAGTTGTGATATTTTAATAATTCATACTATCTTATAGATTATGCAAGTTTCCTTTTTTCAACGTATCTCCATATGTACGGAGCTTGTTGGAGCAATGACGCGTAAAAACAGAAAAAGCAAACAATCATTCATTTCAATAAAATAATACAATGACATATATGTATAACAATTAAAATCACTTTTAATCGCATTAATTTATGTTTAAGTTTCTGTCAATTCTAATGATAACTTTTATTGTTATAACTTATAAGAAATAGAAAAACAAATATTAGTAGATTAATCCCTTGTCTAAAAAAGGTTTTATTTCAAAATTTCAGATGCAGTGCTTCATATGTATGACCTATCTCATGATCATAGCCACCGCACATCCGCCGAAAGATCGAGAAATATCGAGAACAATTGAGAAGCGATCCATATTTAACGACGTCATTCAATCACTACGAATGCGAGCCCAACTTCCAGAAGAAATAAATTTAAATGATGAAAATAATATAGGACAAAACTACGACAGATACGGTATAGAAAATGAACCTCTCCAATTACCGAATGATCTCGATTTCATGCCAAGAAGAAATGACAGACTAGAAATGCCACCAATGAAATATCGCTTTCCAAAAAACTTGAAAGGTAACGACAGTTTTGATAACACAGAGAGTCCAAAAGAAGAAATAGTTGTGTACGTAAACACACCTGGTGAATATCAAGAACCAAGTACTACTACACAGAAACCAAAGAAGCAAAGACGTACAAGACCGCCAGCACATAAATACAAAACAGCAAACAAAAATGAGGAAAACAATTCGAATGTGCCAAGCGAAAAACCATTTATGAATTCAATGGGTGGTCAAAGTCAAATTGGTAATCGTGAATCTCAAACAGTCGTAAAACCTACAGTAATTGTTAACTTCAGAGGATCAGTTATGCATAGAGAAAGCGATATAAGACTTGAAAGGAGACGTAATGAAAACAATACGGTAATACCTCAAAATATTTTCAATATAAATCAAGAAATTAAAGTCGAAAGAAGTGACACATTGGACGCAACTGGTGATATGAAAAAGTCGCTAAGTGTCAAACAAGAAGTAGGTGAAATGAGAAAGGCGATGATGGAAGAAGACATGATGATGTGTGAAACTTCATCTTCGAAAGATAAAAAGGATAATAATAGATCAGATCGTACAAATAACTACGATGTCTTACAGATAAGGTTTGCGCTTTGAATTTATATAAATCCATTATCTTTAAGTGTTGTAATTAGAAAATATTTCTAAGCAACTTTAAAAGTCTAAATTGGCTACAAATATGTTAGATATATTTGCTAGGGCTATGTTGATATAAAACCTGATTCTCTATGACCAATTACCTATATCCCGACATATAAAAGAAATAGGCCCAATTTGAGATAGACTGATCTTATGTTTTAAGCTGTTTAATATTATAAGAATATTTTAAATTAGTAAACAAAATTAAATTTAAATTAGTTTTAAGTATACATACTTCATTAAATGAATTGGTGCTAATATTGATGTGTTTGTCATTATTATGAATCATAGAAATGTTAAATATAAAAATGACACTAATATGTACTCGTAAGTAAAAAATCGATACAAGTAAGTAAAATTTAGGTGTCTGTTTGTCAAGACAACTTCTGAGTTGCATTATTACCTATTAATAAATTACGTGATATTTTTACTAAAATGGATGACGTTTAAACATAGCGTATATTGAAACGAGATGGGTTAGTTGTGAGAACATGACGATCTAAACCTAAAGGTTTAAAAAGTAAGTAGGTCTGGAAAATGTCTGTGTTTAAAACATTACGATTGGCTATGAAAACCGTGATCGTGAGGAAACCTGTAGATGCTAGAAAAAAATATATGATACATGTGTATCCAATCTTCATTAAATCAGCGTGGTCGATTAAGCTCTTTATATGTTTCCTTAATAGGGAAAGACGCCTTTGTCTAGCAAAGGAACTTTTACAGGCTATTAATTTAGTTACTCTACTATACAGGGTGTCCCAGAAAGTGTGGATCAAATTGAACAGGGGTGAAGGGGAGGTCATTTGCCATCGTCTGACCCCAAAAGTTGTAATCCGATTTTTTGTAGTTTAAAAGTT
>DVXP01004506.1:0-10302 GCA_018235645.1 Junonia grisea
TTTCATTGAAAATTGTTAAGATAATCATGTTGTTTGTTAAAATATAAGTAAATTTTAAAGATTAAATTAAATAATGTATATTATGAGGAAAACTACGGAACCCTTCATGCGCGTGGCTCGACACGCACTCGGCTAATTATTTATATTATTTTACATTTGCATTTTAATCCTTTATACCACTATGGATTTTATATTATACGAGTAGATATGTTAAACAGTATCCTTCGAATATCTTTTAAAGACTCAACGTTACTATTTTTTAGGTCAACTCTTTAAATAATGGAAACGAACAAGTCTTCTAATTAAGGTAAGCGTGGTGAGTCTAAAAACGTACATCCATAGGGATCAAGCGAGCAAGGTTAGCTCTGACGGGTGGGATTAGCCCTGCTATAAATGGGATGTCTTGTGGTAGTTTTTAAACACGGTCCAAGTTACAAGCCTGGACTAGCTGTCATGATGAAAAGAAGTCACTGTAAAATGCTTTTTATGAGTCGCTCACGGATAATTCTTATTCTTGAGTTTATTTGTCATATTTGTTAAAATTGTGGACTAAAACTTTGGTTAAAAAACCAAACGGCTAACCAAACAAAACGGTTTGGTTGAAAAACTAATTTCTTAAGTTACCTGCGATGACGTAGTTATATTGTTTAAAAAAATCACATTATAATTACAATATCACAATCCATCTTAAATAGCTGAGAGAATAATTGCTGATTTTCGTACTATTGAATGAATTTTTAAACTTGCACCATACAGCAATGAAAGGAAAATAATCTTAAGAAAACCTGAAAGATTTAAGGAACGAGCCAACCCGGAGATGGTATCCGCTTTAATTACAATAAATAAATATTCTCATAAAACTAATCTCAAAATGGATGGGACGAACATTTGGAATTTCAAACATAACAATGATATTTATCTCTGATATTTATGTCTTTCAAACTGTTTCTTTGTTTTGTATTTTGATAGTGTTTATAGGACTATAACATTGGTTTCTTATATTTTATCATTAAAATCTAAAAATGTTTACACTTTGTAAATTACGTATCAATATTGCTCGATGATTTAAGTATCTAAAATTATAAGTATAAAAGAAAATCTTATAAGAATATTATTTTTTTTATTCAATTCAAGTTTAGACTTTTGATATAAGACACGCTTATGACATAGCTATGCCTACTCAATGCAAGCCATCTCCGCATAAGCGTTTGCAAAATCGAAAAATTCCAGGTAAGGAACACATATTATAGATAGCTTATTTCCTGAAAGGATTCCGGGATCCAAGGACGCGAGACAGTCGTCTTGACAAGTGATTTATTTCTTTTATCTTTGAGCGGCTGAGATTTTATGAGATAAACTCTTGCAGGAATCAGAGAGGAACAATTGAAAATGTTAAGGAAAATTCGAGCACATATGTTATTCAATTTATGATAAACCTCTAAACATAGAAATGTGACACGTAACGTCTTAAAAAGGTTTATTATCTTTGTTTAAGTATGTTACTCGTACAATGAACTTCTTTTTCTGTTCCTTTGAAGTCAGAAATTAAAATATTAAAAACAATGCAATGAAATCAGTATAGGTTCAATATAAACAAAATATTTGCGAGATTGGGCCGCAATTGGATAATTACCCAAAACTAAACGATAGTTAACGATAATAAATGCGTGTGACAGAATGCATATTTAGTTCTATCAATTTTTAAAGTTTTATTTTATAAAAATTTCCGCTTTCATCGAGATTTTATTAAGAACAAATTTTCTCGGCAACGACGAAGAAAAATCATGAACCAGGAAAACGAAATATAACTGTTACATTAAATCTATGGAGGACAATAATAGATTTGTTTTTATTATTGTTACTAGATTGGTAAATGTGGTATTTAAATGATCCACATAAATCAAAATAAAATCTCTTGAGGACGTAACTTAAACTTATTCACAAATCATTTACTTTTATTCAAACTGGCATCTACTCTTATTTTTAAATGTTCAGTAATATACTTTTTTTTACATGTACCTAATTTTAATGTAAAGGCTTTTTTTAACAATTATTATTAAAATATCATTATCATTAAACATTTACAATACTGAAAACATTTAACCACTGCAAAGCGGCCATAAAATAGCAATAAAATTAAGATTAAAAGGGTGGCAATAAATCTTAGAACAACGCTTCTTATCACGGAAGCGCCGAAAACTTGCGCGACGAACAAATTTATTGTATCAATTAACGAATTCTTCACTCGCATCATCTTCAATTATTATCATTTCATTTACTTTTTGATCGTTTATTTTTATACTTTAATATAAATTATATCATAACTTTAAAATAATGCAAATCACATTACGTACAATCTGTTACGCAACTTTAAAATCCACTCATTTTATTACAGCCTTTGCTTTTTCAATAATTCAAAACGAGAGACGGATACCAAAAATAAAATAAACAAACAACTCACACAGAATTAACCTAAACCAACCGTGAAAATGTCAAAGTAAATATCGTATGAATAAAATATTAATTAAAAAAGTTACAATCCCTTGAATACGGTTCATTTGTCATTCGGTTAATGAAACCAAAAAGTCATCATAATGTCCTCGTTTCCTCCGGGTTTATTTATTTGAACGTTAAGACCGACTAATTCACGGTCGCGTTGAGACGAACGGTAAGACAAGTTTACACGTTCAACTTTTTATGTGTTCCCCGTATGGAATTTATTGCGTTTGTCACTCATATGGAAGATGGTAATAAAATTGGACATGTTTATTAACGAAATGGGAATTCAAATTGTTCTGAACTATGTTAATACCCGACTCTTATTTTTATTGACAAATGATGTGATCTTTTGTATTCTTTTGATTTATCGTGTTCGTATATCTTGAGATTGGGATCTTTTGGCATTTGAATTTTATTCTATGATTAATAATAGATCCACCTTGATATTTTTCGGCTTTAAATTTTATATCTGCTAGATTACGTTTAAGGGTATTTTATTAATAGTAACATGAAGTATTATAGGGTACTTACTAGCTACCTCTCGTAATATTGTCCGTCAAGATAAAAATATTTTATATCATAAAAGATACAACCAGATATGTAACTGATGATGATAGCATTTTTGAGCCAAGAAGACCCTCGCCAAAGATTAATAACAATCTGATCCATTGTTTATTTAAGCATAAATGACAAACATACAAACATTCACATAACAGACAAGCTTAATAACATACCAACATAAATTCTTCAGCCTGAAATATAATTACAAATTTTCAATATTTTATGATTGAGGAACCCATTACTTACAAACACGAAAAAAATATGGCTTAGTTAAATAAACAAAAACTGTCGAATTTATCAATCCGATATGCACACTTTTAGTGAATAGGCGTAGTAAGTGATATCATGTTGACTCACGTCCCCCAATGTGTTTACTTGCCACAATCCCAGATCGGTAATAAGATGCGACATATGTATTATCCAGATTAAATCCTAAAGGAGAAGAGGCTTAAGTATAGCTATGTCTTAATATGACAACCCTCTATAGATGTTTTTCTTCCCGGAATAATGTCTATCGGTTCTCATATAATATTCATTTCCTGATAGTTTACTGATTTGAGATTTGTGTTTTAAATTTCCAACGCTTTTTATTAGTCGAAATAAATATTGTTTTATATTAAATAATTTTCAACTATCATTTTCTTCAGAATTACTTATAAGAATCATGACAATTACTTTCCGCCAAAAATTGATCGTCTATTTTTCACTTCGAAAATAAATAGGCATATTTTTACCCTTAACAATGAAAAATAGACTATAGACAAATCGTTGTGCGACTATCGGCATTCTCGAATGATTGATCACTCGCGCCTTTCCGATCTTGTCAGGGCGAAGAATAACATTGTTACAGCTCTTGTAAACATCGCACTGCAGCGAAATCCTTTTAACGTTGTGCTCACGATGAACTAGAAATAGAACGAAAACTGAATATTCAACATTGCGGTGGCATATCCAGATTTTCTAAAAATTAAACCATCACTATTTCGTATGCCTAATCGTTCGTTTGAATAGGTTTTCATTCGAATTTAATACGAAAAATTTGAATCTCGAATTTTAAAAGTAAATTGTATCTGATGATAATGAGAAAAACGTTAAGGGGCTAATAAACGTGATATACTTTTAATATTTTCAAGTTAACACATTTACTTAGGCGATCAGTCTCAATTTTTGTCGAATTAAAAAAAATCTTGGCAAGAATCCTGCACTGGCGAGGCTCCAAATACGCTAATAGGGCAGTTAACAGAGATTCCAAAAACTATTTTATTCGAAACAGAAAAAATACGGAAAAACGTGATAGTTGAAACAAAGGTCCCTTTAAATTTTTTCTCTCAGTTTTTACATTCCACCGCTACTTTTTTTCTAATAACTCTTGTTTGTAAAGAAAAAATATTTTCAATGTTGCGTTGGTTAAACTATCTTCTATAAAAAGACAATACGCAGCGGCTATGACCGCTTATATAAGTATATGAATGGAACGGAAGCCATATGTGAGATGTCGTTGAAAATAAAAGAAAGCAACTTTCTGGTAGGCCACCGCACAAGGCGGGCCGACTTCAAAGGTAAATCTCAGCGCACCTCAGACTGTATAATCATCGTGACCAACACTGAAATATTAATGCAAGAAGGGTTACCGTAATGAAGGTATAACAATCATTAGTCAGTCGTATCGAAACGACCTAAGAATTTTAAAACGTATCAGCTTAGCCCGTTTGAATATTATTAAGATTAAAAGCGAAGTTATGCTCGATATCACTTAAAGGTATAGGAATGCTGACGAAGTTTAGTTAAGTGCACTTACTCATCTTTACTTTAAGAAATTGTGAAGTCTTGTAACATTGGTATACATAGCTGTACGGTGTAATATTTTAAAGGCCCTTTATTTATCGAAATACATTTTTAAATTATTTTTGGTCTAAAAACACCGTGCGTATATTATATTAAAAATGCATGTTAATCCATCATCATATATAAATTGAAATACATAAATTGGAATACATAGTATCTACAACTTAAACCTTTACGCGTCGATGTTGTTTGTTATTTTAGTACTCAAATAATTTAACGTCATTATTTTTAATTTTCTACACCGTCGTAACTTACATACGCAAATTTTTCTCAGACTAAAAGCTATATATTACCACTTTATAATGTTTTTTTTTTTTACAATCTCTTCAGTCAATGGTCGGTGTGGCTTTTACTCTTAAGTTAAGTCTTAAGTGTTCAGTGAGACCTATAATTATTTAGCAATTGTCTCATCTAACGCATTAATGCTTGTGACATTCATTTATGACATTTTCACATTCAGACATTCACTTGTGACATATACAAGCTTGATGTTAAGATCAAAGGAAAATCCATTATAGAGTTTCATTACATTTTCTGGGATAAAGTTTCGAAGAGCAAAACGGGCCTTTTGAATATATGGTTTCTTACCTGCAACAAAGAGAAAAGGATTCTTATTCAATGCGTACATACTTATGAATTTATCACATCCATAAAGACACAATACATATTCTTACAAATTGCCTCATGTTGTATAATATATACATATCTACATCGCATAACTTAATAATAGACATAAACAATGCGGTCGATATTTATAGAATATGTTAACTATATTTTACTGTCATACCATATAAATAAAACATGTCATTTTATACATTTCTAAACGGGTGACAAACGTTCATAATAACGAAATGTCCATAACACTCAACTATCACAACTACTAAGCTATAAACCCACACGTAGGTAACTACTAAACGTGGACCTCGCCGGTCAATTTCCAACTTTATAATCCCGTTCAATATTGGATTCGATTACATTCCGGGCCCGGACT
The DNA here is from genome assembly GCA_018235645.1 of Junonia grisea. NCBI lineage: Eukaryota > Metazoa > Arthropoda > Insecta > Lepidoptera > Nymphalidae > Junonia > Junonia grisea. The sequence continues at coordinate 5,897 of DVXP01004506.1, forward strand.
CCCACAAAGATTTTTATGTGCCTTGTCGTTCATACTGTCAGGTTATATTTGTAATGGGGCTTATCTTTAAAGTCCGTATTGAATTGTCATTGGTATCAAGATGTGGCCAGGAATGGTTGCGACTCGTCTCTAGACTAGATTTCAAACGAGTCCGCCGGTGTTCCATTTAAGGTGTCCACATTCAAAACTGGCCGGTGCTCACTTTTTGTATTGCTGACTCAATTTATTATGAACTAGCAAAACTCCGACGTTCTAAAAGTTAGAAAATGTTTATAAAATTCTATTTTGGAACGAAGGTAATAAATCATTTTAGATTGTATTTTAACCAATAAACCATGCGAAAACCGACGCATATAGCGTCATTTTCTCAAATATATAGCTTTACATGATGTCCCTGTTGATTAAATTTTACCTCCGCTGTAGCTATTTTGTAGAACGAATGCAATATTCGTTCATCAGATTAGCTTCGACGGGGCGAAAAAAGAATATCCATGAGGTTATTCGGAAGCACGAGTAAATTCATGGGAAAATAAATAATCAATAACATAAAACTGTTTAATAAAACGTTTTATGAAATTAGGGTCTGAGCGATCTGGATTGTACTAGCAAATAAGCAATTGACCGGCGTCGTAATTTTATAGTGTTAATTATTTTGGAACGTAAGCAATAGGTTGGTAAAGCGGGAAAAACCCTACTCAATAATATAATTAATCCTGTCATTTATTTTTCCTTTAACATAACAAGTTATTGTAATATAAATTACAGTAATTTGCTTCAGAAAATGCATCGCAAGGTACGAGTCAAGTTGAAATCAGGTCGTATGCAGTCGTTCATGCGAGTAAGCGATCATTACGATACGAGACGTTGGTGCGATCGCCGAGCAGACAACCGCGTGGTATTGAAATGAAACGTGAAATTGCTTTACTGTCATAACGGTTAAATATCAAACAGGGACTGACTGTTTATTTAAGCATCATTATCGATCGTTGCTTTTGTGATGTTTAAAATTGAGTAAGGAACACGTCCTGAAATTAATCTGTACATTTTTACACAGTTAAACAACGAAGTCGCTTTTTCTGTCTTTTTTCGCTTAGCTTAAACTATTCAACAGATTTTAAACAAATTTCACGGAAGGTCAAAACATACATATTGTATTAAATAAAAGCCGAAAAATTCAAAGATTTGCAATGTGATATCGTAAGAAGCACATAATTATTTGTACGCTTACGCATATCGCAAACGCTGGCTAAACCGTAGGAGGTAATATCAAATTATTAGTATATATAAAATATTATATCAAAAAAGGTATATAGATAATAATAACGGTAGATGTGTCATTTCGTTTATTTGTACTTATGAACGAAGTAATTTTCGGAACCATGGACTTAATTTTAAAAACTAACTATTTGAACGTTGAGTTATTGCAGATGCTCCCAAACTTTGTTTGTAAAAATAATCTATACCAGGGGTTCCCTAAGTGTGCGCCGCGGCGCCGTGGTGCGCCGTAGAAAGTAAAGAGGGGCGCCGTGAGTCGATCCTCTTATTATTGGACACCAAAAATATTGGCGGGTACCTTTTTGAGTGTTCGCATAGGAAACGGACATAGCGTCGTAGAATTTTTTTTCGTCGTTCGCTCGCTAAAGTTTCATTCCATTTGCAACATCTTATCTATGTGAAGCTGGTTTTTCAGCTGTAGCTGCGATAAAGAATAAATAACGCTCAAAGATCAATGTGGAGCAAGAAATGAGAGTAGCAGTATCAAGTCTTATACCCCGCTTTGAAAAACTATGCGGAGATCACCAAGCTCACCCTTCACATTGATTTGACTGAGTAAATGTCGTACTTAATTTTTGTTTTTTCTTAAGTCTTTCATGTTGTTTTCCGTTTAAATTCCTTTATAATAAAAAAGTCTATTTTTTATTGTGGTGTTTTAATTTTCGCTATGATCAACCTACTAACTACTATTATTGCAGGTACCTATTTCTTTCTAAAATTTTCCTCAAATAGAAAACTAGGACAGGGCGCCGTGAAAAAATATTAAACTAAATAGTAACTGCGCCGCGGGATACAAAAGATTGGGAACCCCTGGATTAAGCTGTTTTTTCGAAGCGGAATTAGATGCCCACGCCCAATACATCAAGATCTGCTTATATCACATTTGACTTCCAACTGAAGCTTCTGATCTGTCCAAGAGTACTTCAGACGGAATAAGGAAGCCCAAAGGACTTTTACAGTACTTATGATCCCTAATAAAAATGTTATGGCGGTCAGTGAGGCCTTTGAGTATTTGCGATTCGGTATCTCACTAAAAGAGGTTCTAGTCAAAAGTATAATACTTTGTAAAACAAAATAGATTTTTTTTTTCAGGAAAATATCGGCTACAATAAGTAAAAGTATCACTGAATTACTGTGTGATTACGCACATACCTATTGCAATATTTCTTTTTCAATATAGAACTGATTTTGATAAAATTTATTTATGTAGATCCTTAAAAATAAAGAATATTTGAAATCTGTTTGCGAAAATATGCAAATACATATGTATATACAAAGTGTAATTACTTGTGAACCTATTCCTTTTTTGAAGTTATTAAAAAATGTCAGTTGATACATAATAGCAAATAAATATAATATAATAATAGCGAAAACTTCATATCTTATATCAAAACTAAAACCCGACTTAAAATGCCAATAAAATGTTTATAGTCCACAGGAGTAAAAATAGTAAAAACTATAACGTATTTTCAAATTCTTCAGGCGTGAATTTATTTCTGTTGATTTTATAGTGTCCAGCACGCGCCGTGTGACATGTAAACACTGACGCTACATAGGACACGCGGCAATACAAATATTCATAATGACTTAATTGTGTAGCCATTTTTATAATTTACAATATACTACTTTTCTTTAAAAGACTACGACTCTGATGTAGTGGCGCTACTAACAACTACTACTAACTGGTCGCGGGTTCGATTCCCGCTCGGGGCGGATGTTTGTATTTCTACAAACATTTGTTCTGGTTCCTGTGGGTCTCCCCACCGTGCCTCGGAGAGCACGTAAAGCAGTGGGTCTCGATTGTTTTCACAGATACCTGATAACGATCGTTACTCATAGTAGGTAAATATTCTAGTCAAAATGGTTACTGGCTTGCCCTCTAGGTTGCGGAGGTCAGACGGCAATCGATTTGCATAAAAATCAGTAACCTGTCAATACCTCGGCTAGATTAAAGCAGACCCTAATTAAGTTCGGAAAAATGCTAGGAAGAAGAATATAATATACTAGTTTTTTTTAATAGTACATACGTGTAGGCTCTGAGTACAAGACCTTTAGAGACTTTTATTTTTACGATATAAAAAATGATTATGTGACGTAAAAGAGGAACCACAAATGTGTTGCTTAAAAAGGAAATAAGTAAAAAAGGATTAGGAAAAAAGGAGAAGAATCAGTACTACATAAAAAATCTCTCTACTGACATTTAGAAGGTCGGCAACGCATTTTGTAGCTTCTTTGTTGTTCTATGTTGCAAATGTCCATGGGCGGCAGTATTCACTTACCATCAGGTGATCTGTCAGCCCGTTTGTCTCTATCCTATAAAAAAATAGAGGGATATAATAGTAAATAAATGAATATATATACGGACAAATCACACCGATTGAGTTAGCCCCAAAGTAAGTTCGAGAGATGTTTATATGAGATACAAATCCAAGACCCAGGCCAATCAGGAAAAGATCGTTTTCCATCATGACCTGGCCGGGGATCGAACCCGAATCTTCCACGTCATAGGCAGGCGTGTTGACCGCTGCGCCACGGAGGACGACATTATGATTAAAATGATGAAGTAGTAACCGTGAAAATCTAAGGAATTAATATATTTTGGTGTATTTCGGTACAAGATAGTAACAAATCTGAACTGATTTGTAGCGTGTATAATTTGTACGGAACATGTAAACATGTTTGGATTTTAGCTGTTATTTATCTTAAATCCTGCTTCTACATCTCAAATAGAAGATTCATGTTTAAACACAAAAGATCTGCAGTTGTTTATAGTGCGTACTGTTAAAGGCACTCCAGAAGGGAATAATAATACAACCACCGTTCATTATACATGTATCTATTCCAGTTCTCCATACAATATTCAATCCCTATATCGCTATGTCCTCAGTCTTGACATTAACAACCGTCACTAGGCAACCACCCAATCGTGTATTCCAAATAGTTCCGCTAACAGTGCATAGAACTAGTTTTTGCCTGCGTACTTCGTTGCTCTGTGTAATGGTGCATTGAGATTTAACGAACATACTGCTAGAACTAGAACAAGAACATTCTGTGACCCAATACCCTTATGTCACTGGTCATGATGTCCTCCACAACATGGTTGCCTGGCAGAGATCGCTGCTTAGCGATAA
>DVXP01004507.1:0-10301 GCA_018235645.1 Junonia grisea
CTCCATACCTTCTTCCTAATAGGAGAAGAGGCCTATGCCCAGCAGTGGGATATGTACAGGCTGTGTTACGTTGTTACGTAGTAATTATTAATACAAAAGAATAAAGTAATAAAACAAATTAAACTAATACAGGCAGAGAAAACATTACTACAGCATACAGCACCAAAAACTCTATTCTACACAAAAAAAAGTACTAGGAGACCATGAGGAATGTAGAATTGAAAAGTTACCGCAACGCAGGCAGAGAGGCAGCAAGCGCAGCCGCCAATGCATGCAACGTATGCGCCGCCGCCAACACCAGCAGCCACGACACTACTAGATATGGTGGCCAGCGGAAACTTGTCAGGGCCGCTGAAAAAACATAGTTATATTGACTTCCATTAGCTGATTGTGTCATTGGCGATTGTAAAAGAATAATTGGATAGTGATCTTCAAATATCCGGAATATTCTAAATCAAATTATTTTTGCTATCGTATTTAATTATAGCAGGACTTAATACATAGACAACTTGCCAAAAAAACTTAAGACTATTGCCCATAATAATATCCTAAAGCTACTATAATATTCGAGGCGCATCTTTATAAATGTCTACCTTGGACCATTAAATGTCATCTAGAAATTAGTAAAATCGATCAAGAAAAGAAAAGGCTTAGAATTTAGTCTATATAAAATTACATCATCAATAAAAATAACAACAAAAATTTACCAAAAATATGGTCACCTTGCAATAACTCTTTATTCCCGAATGCCTCAGGACGAGACATGTTTTCTATAGAACGTCCGCGTGTCTTCAACGTTCGCAATGCGTGTTCAGACGATGGACGCGAACGTACACGATCTGAGTCTAGTGGCTTGTCTGTACGAGATGACTGGAAAGAAGATAGGATGGGTTTAGCTCTAGAGGAATTTTCATGTAATGTTACAAGGTAATGTTACAAGTAGCGACCGGATTATATGCAACATAAAATGGTCATTATATGCATCGAGATACGCACGAAAAATACCCGAAGTCTGCACCAACAATGACGAAATATGCAAAAAATATGCAAATGCATATAACTTTTATCGAAAAAATAGCAAAAACAGGTACAATTACCCAATTAGGTATTTAATTAATCAAACTCTACTTATAATAACCGAATGCCATCAATAAAGAATCCTTTTAATTGAAAACTTTTATCTTTTTTTGGAGTTGGTTAAAAACGGAAAAAACGTTAAATAAATTTGTTAGTTCGTAGTTAGTAAAGAGAGACAATCTTACGGTAGGCGATAATCTAGCGTAGGACGGTGGTATTTTTCTCTCCACATCCTTGCCTTCCACCTTCATCTCTTTCAAATTCAGCTCCGTTTTGGTGATGGACGGGTGGTCTCCGCACATGCTTAATTAAAGCAAAATTTATTTCAGAAAACACATTTTCTGTGTATTTTTTGCTGTTAAATATTTTGTAATTTTTGTTATGAAATTCACTTGTACAATAGCACAAATTTATTTTTCTATTTCGTTACTAAACGACATTAAAAATAATGTTGAAATATTTATTTATTCCTTATATGATTTGCCAACCCTGATCATGCGAGTTAAACATACTCGAAACTTTCACATATTGATTAGTTTTAAGGGATACATGCTTGGTACATATTAATGAAAACTTACATCATTTTCGGTAATTTCGGCTCAGTTTTTATCGGCTCCATATCCGCTAATTTTGTGTAGAATTTAAAGTTTCATTATAAAATTAAAGGTTTTTGTAAATAATATATAAAAAATATTACGCGGACATTACTTCACTGACAAATATCAAAGTGACATTAGTGATTTTTCTAATTTTGAAAATAGGTATGTGTCCATTTGAGTGAAAGGAGGTTTTTCTTTGGCTAATAAGATATATTAAAATGAAATCAATTAAATGTAATCAATTTTGTTACCATTTTATTTTTGATTTTTATTGTAATTTAAATTTTTGTACTCATTCGTTTTACAATTATTGTGTTTTTAAGCGCTATTTTTTTGTTTCAATTCTTCTCATTCTCGGCGGTGAAGGAAAACTTCGTGAGAAAACTTGCATGTGCAAGAAAAAATCGGACTCATATTCGCTAACGTTTATAACAATAATCAAGTTATCTTATTAAAACCTACGAAAGATTTTAGCATATTAGTAATCACAAACAGCAAATAAACTAATAAACTTTATTTCTACCCCAGATCCGTTACCTGCACGGTCGCTGGGCGCGTCTAGAGAGTTGTCGCAAGGCTCTGGTCTGGCAGAAGCGGTACTTACAACGTGCGCTCGCGGGATACGCAGAATTGGAGCGACGGCTGAGGCTGCCGGCCGTGAACGAACCGCCGAAGAGAGGGATTAAGTTGTTCAAGTGAGTTGAGGTTTATAATAATTGTCTCTAAACGTAAATTTCGTAATATTTGATATACATTAAAAATCTGCTCTGTTAGTTTTTACCAGAAAGAAAACTGTATTAAATCTCGGTATTTCGTAAAGTATTTCTTATATTAATATTTAAGAATATGAGAATTAATATATATTCGCCTTTTACAGCTAAAATTATTAATTTACATTCTGAATATATTATTGATCATTAGAGAAAATAGGTAATTGGTTAATAAATAGTTTTGCATAAGATTAATGTCGCTGTCTGATGTAGCCCAAAATAATGTTTAAAATTGAACAACTGACATGAATTCATAATGTTTCAATTTATTACTATCTTGTAATAATTTGTGTGTAACGTTGATAAAGGGACAATAAATAATTTTATAACTGTTTCAAAATAGCAGTACTGCCATTGATAATTAAATTTGACGCAAGCAATGAAAATGAATGTCGTATAAACAGATGCGTAGCATGGGCGGCAGTGGCAGCGTCTCGCATGTCGTTCCTCGTACGTCGCCGTGAGCACGCGCGCGCGTTAGCTGCGGCTGCGCTGCTGCGTGCACCAACTGACAAGCAAGGGTGAATACGCTATTTATACTGCTATATTCTTCACAACACACCAGAATCCTACCATACATTTTACTATTACACTTCATCCTATCTCATCCTTCTTCCCCCATCCTTAGTATTTCAGTACATCATCACAACTTTTTACAGTACACTACTCAACTGGCTGGTTGATTGACTGTTAAGTCCGGCACTACATTACATTCATTCACTTTCCGCGCAGTCTGTACAGCAGCCACTTAGTTTTTATTTCTACTATTACTATTATATTATTCACTAGCTGACCCTGCAAACTTCGTACTGCCTCGATCGACTTAAAAAAATGTATGGGAAATAGAAAAGGGCTATTTTTGGGTTTTCCCGGTAATTATCCGAATATTTCTCACCTTTTAAACCTTCCCTAGACCTCCACAAACATTCCAAGACCAAGATAAGAGAAATCCGTTTAGCTGTTCTCGAGTTTTAGCGAGACTAACAAACAGCAATTCATTTTTATATATATATAGATAGATAGCTAGATTAATTGTGTTGAGTGACACTTTAAAGTGATTATTTTAGTAATAATACTTAATAGTGGTTATTTTTGTAAATAAAAAAGTACTAAAATATAAAAGCGTAAATTAATGCACTGGAATGACATACTGTAATGCAAGATGTTATAATTGTACAGAACGCCAGTATCATCAACGCCATCCCGCGAGGCGGGCAGTACCGCACGGCGAACTCTACTACGCACGCGACCGCTGAAGATGTCCTGCTCGCCTTCCGGTAATACACACTACGACTTTTATTTATTTACCTACTAAATGTATATAAACAATGAAATGAAAAATGTTTACTAAGGATAACTTGTCTCTAACAAAAATTTCTTCCGGATACCTTGATATTTTCTCTTTTACTTATTGCCTAGTTAATTTAATTTCAAAGTAAGTTCAAACAAGGAGACTATTTGAAAAAAACATCCGCCATTTTGATTATTTACTGATATTTTTTACCTTATTACATATGTTTACATTTCGGAGAAGGATAAAAATCCAATGACATTTTATGGATCGAAAATTTGGCATAAATATATACACGTACAAAACATTCAAAAAAATGTTTTTTTAACCACTAACTGATATATTCAATGACTGTGTTTCAGTGCCTGATTCAATACAACGACTACCCTTCGGTGTTAATTCACCGCACGACGAGCACCTAATATTAAGGTAAGATTATCTTATTGAGACAATATTTAATTTTTATTTTAGTCATAATAATTATGTAACAAGTATTTGGAATTATTATATATTATATATAATTAGTTATATGTACATTAGTGGCGTATTCATACATAACTTGGCGTTACGTTATGCGTGACGTCACCAGAGTCTTCGCAGTTATTAGGTTAGTCATTACCACGTCATAGAGCTTAGCCACTAGCAGATTATATTCAATGAAGCATAATATAGTGTCATTCACACTAGTACATGATAATAATATTTCCAGTTCCCCCCGCGGCGACGCCGCAGCCTACCTCCACAAGCTAGACGTCGTCAGCCGCCGGCTCGCCGCGCGGGACGCGGTGCGGGACACGCCGTGACGTCACTACTCTCCGCGGGACACGACTTAACCCCGCACACACATAACGCGGGACTTTGACCCTCCCGCACGCACGCATACGAGACATTGATCCGTCCTGCACGCACCGTGAGACTAACGACACGTCCCGCACGCACTCTGCAGGACATTGACCCGTCCCGCGTTCACTTTGCGGGATATCTGGATCATTCTGCATGCAAACTGCGAGACATTGACCCGTTCCGCAGGCTTGCCTCGCGGAAGGAGAATTGTCCCGCATACGGTTTTAGGAGATATCCCGTCCCGCACGCTTTGACACTCGTTGAGCGAAAGGTGCTTAAGTAACTAGGCACTGGTGCTCGTAGATTCCTTAAAATCTACACGTGCTGAATATTGTAGAGACTTTGTTTTGTAAAGTGGTGCCGAATGAATGCTAATCTTGTAGATATTGGACGATTTTTTATTATTAAAAGTTTTGACACAAAATTGCACAAATAGCACTTCGAAATTTATCTCGTGCAATCTGGATCTGTTGAATAACTTTAGACAAATACTTGTGCAAATTATATTTATTTTGGTTTTACGTCTGATGAACATTCAGGCGTAATTAAAGCTCTGGTTTCCTTTGATAACGGTGCCGTCATATAGCGGTCATTATAATCTGGGAAACCATACTGTTTCTATAGAAATGACCGTTAATTTATGGTGCCGCTAAGAAACAACGTAAATACTTCCCAACGCATTTCCTCACTAAGATAGAATAGTGCCAAATTGAGAATGTATTAGTTATATATTGTGTTACTTAATTTATTTATTACTCTTAGGTAGGGTTCGTGTCGGCAGTGTTACTCCGCCTATGTGTTTGTTTGGGCTATGAGAGGTTAAACGATGCCTTAGTATATCAATGTTTTATAATCTGTAAGAATGGAATGTTATTTTTTTAGAATTTCGTAAGGAAATATTGAAATAGAATTATAGTTTTGTTGTTATATTGTGCTAATAAAAATACAGACGAAAAATAAGGACTACAGATTAAAAAGGATAAAATAATTTATTAATAATCTGTGGACTGAAAATTTATATTATACAACTTTCTATAACTATGACTTTATTTTAATAATGTAATAATTGTTTTCTATAAAAGTAAAAAATTGTATTACTGCCATTAAAAAGTCGTATTTCAATATTTCTTCACAACTGACTAACAATAATAATAATAGAATAATAGTTAATTGAAAACTCTGTACATGTTAAACCTTACCTCGAATAGAGCACAAAGCCTTGCCATATCGTCTTTAGGTTCGTATGTTTGTTTGTAAATGTTTTATATATATTTGTAGGCACGACAGTACAAGCTAGGTTAAGTTAGTTTAAGTTATATGTTGCATGTTCATACTGGCATCAGTTTAGCATGAAGTGGATCTTCAGTTGAAATATTGACGTAAAATATTTTAAACATTTCCTTTACCGGGTATCCTGCCAGATTTAAAATGTCAAAGTTCCCATAAACATGCAGAAATTATAACTTCTAAATCCCCGCCTGCTAAATCAGCCAATTTTACAATTTTATATATATTTTTATTTCGCATCATAAGGGACGCTAAAAGAGATTTTTTATATATTTAAATGCCGCCAATCAGACATGCCATACACGATCAGATTATCTGACTGAACTGATGCCAGAATATTCGTGTAACAGAGGATTTAGGGCCCTGATATTGTATGCCAAATTAAAACGCAAAACAGCTCGTTATATTTGCTCTTTTAACAAGATACAACGCACTCGTTTGCGTTTCGATATGACACATAGTATCAGGTATAGACGAGACGAGACGGCGACCGAACATTCTCGAACGTTCCACGACCGGGCCATCCGACTGTAGGTTAAATTGTACGCGAGAGACGAATTATTTACGGTTTTTATTTTATAATTAAACGTATTTTAAGTATTTGCTAGGTTTATAAATAAATGGCTCCGATTTTTTTTAACTATATATTTTAAGCAGGACACTGTTAGATTTTATATTTTGTAAAACGATTGTTATTATTAACGATTTGATTATCAACAAAATTCATAATAAATTCAATCGTGGACGTAAATAGCTTAATATTTTTTAGTTTATTTTTTATTTTGTATTGAAAATTTCAAATAGACATCATGAAATTGTGGAAATTGGATTGTCGTTAATAATATCAAACGTTGTAATTTTAAACGATAGACAATACTTTGTAAGCCAAAGGTAACGAAAGTATTACGAACGCTGTGTTGCGATGAATTCCATTTTATTCGACGATTTTGTATGACTTTAGAATCATTTGACATCACTTCCACCGCTCTCATCATCTACACTCAATGCGACCAAAGATTCGAGTAAGCTAGCTTTAGTTCCAAATTATTTGTAAGTTTATTTTATAACTGACACGTTGTAAGGCCATTTAGGCTACGACCGTCGCACGAATCTCATGGACTGTATGCGATGAAATATAAATTTGCTTCAGTCGCAATCTAAACAAAGTTCGACTGTCGTATCTTGAATGGCTAGCTTTAATCGTGCGATAGTTTAGTCGCATTAAAGATTTAGGGATGTGTATTATAATTATAAATTTTCTCGATATGTCAAATTTAATCGACTAAAATATCGACCGATACAAATATGTGCTATAGTATAAGTGAAACACAAAACCCATCGATCAACTGTATTCACGTTAAAATTTCCCATCACAGTTTCTAGTCACGATCGTTGTACGCAGGTGCCATATGCTCTCTATTGAAAAAACAGACAAGTTCTAAAGTTGAGATGATAAATAAATTACTATTTTCTATTCCGTCGTTTCATTTCTTTGTTTCGTAGAATTTTTCAAGTGCGTTGGGGTATAGATGGTAGCGAAACCTCCTGAAAAATTAAAAATATATTCTGATCATCATCATGATCATGATCATCGAATGATGATTGATCCAGAATTTCTTACTTTGTATTTAAATAATCAGTAAACTGTTAAGCTGTTGAGCTGGACTATGATAAAAAGCAGATAAAAAAGCCAGGAAAGGATTTGTGTGATAGTTTCCTGGCATTTCTCATAATTATTATTAATTTTGAAGTTTAAGAACTTTTAGTAGCCCGTAGTCTGAGATTATTTTAAATTCTACACTAACATTATAAAGAGGAATATCTTTGTTTGCTTGTTCCTGGCTCCGAAACTAATTGACAGATTTGATAGACTAATTTTTAAAAATGTTAGCCATAACCGTGCGAGGCTGGGGCGGTCTCTTAGTACATTATAGTTGTATTTTATTATTTAAAAAAATATGTAAAAGAAAACCTCAGTGGGTCGCGTCTGAAGGCCATTAGCTGGACCCTTCTTCTTGTAATCTTCCACTTCATTATTTTCAATTAGCTTGGACGGCGGTGGCTGTTATACAAAAGATAATTCATAAAAAAAGAAGTCGCTCGTCTATATCCGGCTCGAAGGACCACTCTTTTGGGCGTAAATCGACAAATTCAATATTAAACTACCGTAACGTAAACGTAACATAACGTAACCGTATTTAGTCATAATTGCAAAAAAAAGTTTAGAACATGAATAATAATAAAGTTTAAAGTAAGATAATTAACATGAATGATTTAAAAACACGGATAGATTACATTTTATACAGTAGCAAAATATAAAATTGATCAAAAGTGCCATTTAAAACTTTCACTAATAGTAAAATCTGTGGCTAGATTGACATAGTGAATGATTTACAAAGAACTATTTAGTGAGAAATATCAACCTTCCCCTCGCCCAGCCCGTCCCGGCGGTCCTCGGGCGCGTAGTGCGCGAAGTGCTCCTGCAGCGAGGCCGGCAGCTCCGGCATCGGGTACAGGCGGTACATGTGGCAGTAGCGCTGCGGACAGTTTTAGTTATAAGTGTATACGTGTATTGTGTGCTGGGGTAAAAGTATCTTAAGAGTTATCGATTTTTTTAATAATTTTATCATATTTCAGCCTGATGAATGCCACTTTTCGCCTTATTGTAAAAGTCTTTTACTCACGACAAACTTTGTAGACACGACACGACAAGTTATAGTTTCAACAAAACAAAAAACATTTTTTTGAAATCGAAACAAATATGGTACTTAATGTTACACAAAGCAAATAAAATCTCTTGAAATACCGTTACAAATATAGCTTGTACTTCAAATACGCTGGCAGGAGTTAGTGTCAAAATATCAAACATAATATTTGTTACAAAATATATGATAAACACTTACATCGACAGCTCGCTTGATCGGTCTAGCGGGTCTGCCATGTTCGTTCGCCTCCTGTATGAGCGCGTCCGCGTGCGTTAACAAGGCGCGGTCTGCGGCGCGCAATTCCGCTTCAGCTCGGGGTCCGTAGAAGTGACGCAGCTCTGCGCGTGCGCGAGCTTCACGCTCTTCACGCTCACGCTATTAACATGGTACAATTAATATTTATTTAAATACTTGAGAAGTTACATTTTTACTAGCAATGTTGAAGGAAAAGGACCGTTTAACCGTGGGAGAACCATGCATTTGCACGAATGGGCCGGCTCGACCGAAGTTATACCACGGCCTCACAGAAAACCAGCGTAAAATGATGCTTGCGTCGTGTTTCGCCGCGTGAGTAAGTGTACTGTCTTGAGCCTCTAAGACCAAAGTACAATTAAATTCTTACCCATTGTTTTAGAATATCCTCTCTATACTGCTGTACTTTGAGAGCCTTCTCTTCTCGCAATTTCTTCTTGAAATCTTCGTACAATTCAGCATTTTTGAACCTGAAACAAACATAAGGTAAACCTTCAAGATAACCTAAATCTACCTCTTTATCATTCCTATATAACTAAACTTAATTAAATACCTGTTCATGATCTCCCACTGCCGCATAGTATTAAAGTCCTGAAGGCGTTTCTCCTCATCCTTCAGGAACTGCTGGCGCGTCTCGATGCGCTGCTGCTTGTACTGCTGCTGCTTCTTGATATCCGCCGCGCGACGAGCCTCTGCCCTGTAAATACATGATAATTTTCTTTATTTCTTTACCCATTAAGCTGTGAAAACATGTAATAATTTTGAGATGCTTTGTATTATTCCAATATTCTTAAAAAAGAGAATTTCTTATGTATTATATAAATTGCATTTTTGGCTATAAATAAAAAAAATCGGTCAAGTGCGAGTTGGACTCGCGTACCGAGGGTTCCAGAGTTAAAAGGTCATAAGGGTTATAAAGGTTCCGTTTTTTCCGTTTGAGGTACGGAAACCTAAAAAATACAAAGGATTATCTCATCTTTCTTAACTCATGATGGCATTAAGGTAGGCAACTTCTTTTAATATTCTCCTACGATCAAGAGAAATATAGTTCAATGCTAGAACTAACGCAGCCTCCTTTTCCCGCACAGCAGCGTCGAGTCTTCTCTTTTCATCTCGCTCGCGCGCCGCGTCCCCGCTCTCCAGCGACTCGCTGATCTTCTGCAGCACCTGCTGCCTCTCGTCTTGTATCTACGAGATAAATATTTGTGGTAACCATGATTTTACTTTTGATGGAGAAAAATTTTTTTTTGATATATTGTCAAATAGGCACGGCAGCCCCGACGGACAATTTTCGGATTTAAAGTTTATAAGATAGACCTCGCGACATATGTTTTCTATTTAAAAGGCTTTAGTAAGTTTATCTTGTGTCTTATCCTCTCGTATGTCGGGGGTTTTTTAGCTTATTTATTGCTTTTTCGATGATTTTTAAAGGGACATACGTCGTGGGTTTTTCCAAAATTTTTAATTTTGTCTTTAT
>DVXP01004508.1:0-10300 GCA_018235645.1 Junonia grisea
AGGTTGAAATGAAATGGTTAGACGTGCCTTACATTTTCGACATAAATCGATTTATAAGTGACAAAGGAAATTTTGTAAAAAATTGCAATAGTTATGTTCAGTGTAATAGGTTGTAGTTATGTTAAATTTCTCAATATAAATTCGTCAAAAAGTATAAATACTTTGTAGATAGTAAATGTTGTAAGATTCTCGCAATTGAAGTAGACAGGAAATTGTATTATTATATGACATGTTATAATGCGGAACAATTGTATAAATGGCTATTAAATGTAATTAATTAACTATATCACTTCATTACTTTAATATGATATTTATTTGTAAATAAAATAACATAGACGAAAATGACTACGAATTAAATATACGATCATACTTCTTCATTTAAAGTTGGTTAGAAGTAGAATTAATTAAATAGAATTCTCAGAACTTTGGACATAGGTACATAATACATATACCTATAAGGAAAAGTAAGTAATAGTGGCATTTTTAACTAAAATAAGGAGCATATTTGATACAATTTTGAAAAGTAAACAAGCATGAATGTGATAGTGCACACACAACCTAAACTATCTGCCATTTCTTTGATAAACTTACATAAGTCTACACCGGATGGGTTTCAATTATTTATTTCTAAACTTGTTTTTACCGGTGTCTGTGCACCAATAATAATTTAAACATCGTTTCTTCCGTTTGACTCAAGTTTTGCAACGCGCTGCAGTTGCCAATGCCAACGAGAAATGAAATTTTACCAAATAGACCGAGAACACACGTTCACTCGTATTTGATTGGCCTTGCTGTCTAGTATAGTATAAAAATCTTAAGCATAGCGAATAGTGATTCTATTGTTGTTATTACACGAGTTTCTTTACTTATTTTTTTTTTAATTAATGATGTATGATGTAGATATGTAAATATCAAGAAGGTTTTGTATTCAGGAAACTGGAACTATTATAATATTTATGCAAGAAGGGATGTGTTACAACTTTCACTGTGCATAATTATGATGAGTTTATTACATAATTTCGTCGCATCTCTAACGATGCTGTTTTGCGAAAAGATTTCAAGAAAGAAGACAGCGTAAAAACAATGATGAACGAAAGAAAGCAGCAACACTAATTATTCAGTTAAAAGAATAGACAATTTATTTATTCATCACAATTGAATTTATATTTAATTAATATTAGAATGTGTAAAGAATAAAAATGTATACACAAACAAAAAAGACAATATCGATATATTTTTGAGTAACAACCACAAAATAATATAAACTCAAAAGTTTTAATTGTAAAATATTATGTGTAGTTTTCAGCAGAAGATGTTAAAATGGAAAGTTAAAAAGCATGAAACGCGAGTGAAATGAATCGAGCGAGGTTAAAGAATAAAGGAACAATAAGTTTTCAGCTCGGGCGCGCCGATGGCATCGACCTCAGATTGCGCAATCCATCGCACTACTGCTTTGATCGTACACGATATTTGATAGAACATTTTAATTTATGGTCTATTGACATCTCATATGGTACGGATAACGTTGAAGTTTTTTTTGTTTAAGCCGAACTACATTGTTAAACTAATGTCGTGAGAGATCAATTTATTTTCATGCAGAATGCGTGATATTGGTGAATAAATCAGATCTGATATGGTACAAACATAAGCAAATAAATCTTATTATGATATAATTTAATACATTAATTTGATGTATAGGTTGTTGGTGAAATGAAAATCAAAATGTAATTTTCGCTGCATTAGTTTCGAAATGTAAATTCGTCACTATAATTGTTTTGGTGTTGATTGACGAAAATTATTTTCTTTTCTTTTTTTTTATTCTATGGAGTACCTAATACCTATGCTTATCTAGATTTATATATAACAATAATATTACTACTTGGAAAATGATACCTACTTTTTTCAGGATAAAAACCTTGCTCTTTGCTCTGTATCCCTAATAAGGCTCAATAAATATGTAATGCATGTTGTTTATTTAATGCAAATGTGAAACAAAGTCCTATTCAGTCCTATTTTATATTAGTTGTAATAACATAAGAATATAAGTAAAAAAAAAAAACAAAAAGAAACTTACTAAGTTATGTCACCTTCTAAATGAACTTCCTTGAAGCTGGTTTATCTGTAACAAAAATTAATGATAAATATTGTTATTTTAATATCGTAGAAAGCAGTCAGACAAGATGAATTATTGATATGAATACCTATTAATGTTGATATAATTTAAAAATATGTAGATATTTGTTTAAGTTTGTAAGTTGAGAAAATGCGTGGCATAATGCCATTATTGTTGTATTAAGCTTTCTGAATTAAGTTTTGTAAATAGACATTAAGAATCAAATCCATTCATCTTCAAACAACCTTTTTGTCTTTTAAGAAGTTTAATGACAAAAACATAGAAGTATACAAGTATACTATTTATTTGAGATAAGCGATATTAAATACAAACATTTTTAATTTGAAAGTATGGAAAAACAAAATTGTTGAGACAAATTACTTTAACTGCTGAAATAACTACAACACTAACATTTTCGCAACGCCTGCAACATGCAACGGTTCTTTATTGGGAGTGTCTTCTCTTTGTTTCAAAGTGTTTGTTTTGTTTCGACAATTCCTATCTTTACGGATTTTTTATTTTAAGATTACAGTCGCTTATAAAACTCAATTATTTTTCCTAAAAATACCAAAACAAAATCGAGATTAGTCAATAGTAAATTTCACTGCTACCCGAATCAGACTCACTCACACAGATTTTAGTCACGTTCGGGATGTTAAAATCGATTGTGCGAGACGAGCGAGCATAAAGTTTTACTTTGTTGCTGATCACGACACAAAAAATACCTTATTTCATGTTCGTTATACTAGAAATACATTAGCGTGTTGCGGTGTGTCGTGCCGCGTCAGAAGTATATCGATTGCATGCTATTAGTTTAGCTAGAAACACATTTTCAGGGCCTGGATGACATATCGACGTTACGATCTTACTATAACTAGTGATATGAAGATTAATATATGACGCTGGAATAGTTTCACGGTATGTGCATGTCTTGTCATGCAAATAATTTCATAATGTAATCTCAACGCAAAAATGTTGTTCAAAAGCGTCTACTGAACCTTCAATTTTAACGGTACGATGTAATATCAGCGATATTTTTAATGTAACTACACTATTTTAACTAAATACCTAATACACGTACCAGTGTACTTATCACTGAAATTTTATTTATCATTCTTTATAATGTAATTCTGGCTGTATAAAATCGACGCGTATTCACTCCCTAGTACCTATAGTGTATCTCTATGGTTTTTTCTTTTTTGTTGAAGCAGAGTAAATCTTCATAGATACCCGACTCCTGGGAGGGATGTCGGGTTATGTGAGATTGTACTCACTAAAACTCCCTACGATGGCCGCAACAGCACGGAAAACGGAGAGGCTACAGGATCGCTTTCGCAGCACGTCCGCGGCCTCTCCCGGTATCTCTATGCTAACTCGATTTTTTTTATCTGGTTACATACCTTTAGATAATGTTGCAGGTTTCGTTACAAATTATTCCATTCGTATAGAAATCCTTTCGGTACGGTCAATCACACATGAATGTGTATAAGAAGTGTTAAAATTCACATCATGTAAATCTACGTGCACAACATCGACAATTTGTTTTATGCCTGTGCGTATGTTGTTATTCACGGGAAATCCTTTAACGATTCAACACTAAATATCTACAGTTAAAAATATAAAAGTCTATTATTTAAACTTCGGTATACCTATGATGGATTGGAATAGTTTTTATCCTAATTTTCGTACCTTCCGATCGCTAATGTACGGAACATTGAGTAACCGAACCTTTAGTGAAGGTTTTGAAGCAATGTTAGAGCAGTTTAATTGAAAGCTACTTCTACTATCATTCTGAGGATACAGCTTTTATTGTACAAACCTCATAAGTACAATAGAATGTCATATATATAAAAAAAGATAACGTACCTACACTTGTTTACCAAGTTCTTATACCTAGGTTGTAAGGCACGTGTCTTAAATTCAATTTGTAAGTAATATGTCTATCTGCATGATACGCTAAGCGTGTTAAAATAAACGTTTATCCTATTATTGAGTTTATTTCACTTATTTAATTAGTGTGGTTTTGAATTTAGGACCACCTAACCACATTACTTTCTTCTGAACAAAGTAAAAACTAGGTCTCGAAATTTCTCTGGTCGAAATAATGCTATTGTAATGAGATTGAATTTTCTTGCCGAACTGTTTTTTTTCTTTTCTTTATTTTTCATGAAAAATAATATTATACAAGTAAAACAAGCAAAATTTTAATTGACTTATACATATACCTATATGACTTTAAACTTCAGGTAACCTAACATGAAATATACCAAATTATACCTAGGTATATAAAGTTCCTCAAAATTTGATTTGATTTTGATTTTCATGAAAGTTTTATAAAAGTCCAATGTGTCGACTGTGTACAGAACACGTTACTATAAAAAGTTATAGTGTCCCGTAATATCAACATGAATGTTGGGAATAACTGTGTACCATAGTGTCTCAATAAAAACTATTCTGGTATGTGATGTCCGATATACAGTAAATGATCTAGATGCCATCAGGGTTTCCACTAGATTGGCCGCTATACTATTTTATCAGTATTTGTTTTAGCTTTCAGTTTTTAAGTAATAACTTCTAGTTATTGAGATTCGTAGAATATTTTCCAATAATGTATACTAATGTTAATATGAAAGGATACCATAAGTCACTGATTTACTTACCTATCTATCAGCGCATAGATCAAATCGGACAAAATGAAAATTCTAAAGGCGGTATCATATGTATTTAGCGCCAGCGACGACGTAGTACAAGTATTTATTTACGGCAACCCTAATTTGTTTAATTTTATTAACAGCATCATGTTTATTAATGGTAGCCCTATTTGTAATGGCCGGTGTGTCAGATTTACGCTCGACGTAGCAGACTCCACTACCGGGTAAGGATCGCTCTGATTCACAGGCGCTAAGATACGGGTGGGACCTTAGAACGAGTGTAGGTTCAATGAAATGCCATCAAAGTTGCTCGGGCTACGTTCTTTTGCTATTACTAAATGATTTGTAACGGTAAAAAATAAAATATACCAAATGAAAAACGTTTTTGAAATGAATGTACTGAACAAAACTGAATCCCAAACAATGCAAGAAGAGTAACGACTACTCGTATTTATTTTTATATTCATATTTGAAGTCGGTTAATAAGTAAGAAATAACGGGTCGGTACGGCTTAGGTTTTTTTACACATATGCAATTGCCATTATTTCTCATGTTCTATGAATCATTGCAATTTGTACGTTAAATCCGAATTAATAAAAAACTTAGCCATCGACAAGGTTCAACCTTAAAAATAATAACTAATTGGCTTAGTTACTGCATTGCTTGATTCTCTAAATATTTAATTAAAATGTATGATTTTAAAATTTAATTCAGCGTTGATTTCTTTAAACTCTTCTTAATAAAGCTCATATCTGTTTTAAAATAATCACATCTCATTTAATTATTCACATGTATGATGTATATACCGGAATAAATGTTGCTTTCAGTTTGCTTGTATATTGTAAGATTTATTAATCCGATTGACCGTCAATTTGTTTTCCTATTTGATCGGATGATACCCGCTAAACCTACCGTAAGGTAATTCATTGTATTAGGTACCTAGCAGAGGGACAGGTTGTGAATTCAGCTTTTATTTTATATGTATAATATGTTTAGGTACATATAGTATTTCCATATCCATTTTAGTACTTCCATTCACACTACTAACATTATATCGACATCCGCCACCATATTTGGATAACCGTAAAGGATGACAGTCTAAAGTATTAGTCATGGTTTCGTAAAACCTACGTAACCCAAGTCTAAGTTACTAATAGTTATTATGGACATTTTATTAGACAATCAATTAGTCATGTCTATCAGTACACACAATTTAGACCGAAAAAAAACTAAATCAATTTTTTTTTCGGTCTAAATTACTAGATCGCTTTAATCAATTTAGGAATGATTTCCTAAAAGAGTTATGGCAACTTTTAAATAAGTATTATTTAACGATTGATCTTTGCAATTTCTACGTTAAATCCGAATTATTTTTTAACCACTTGCTTACGGACGATTAAAAATTTAGCCACGTTCTGACAAGGTTGAAGCCTAAAATTAAAAATTATAAAAAAGATTTTACAAAAGGGAAGATGCGAATGACTATGTTTTTTTAATATTGTAATCTAAACTTTAATCAAGTTCAAAAGGATAGCCTTTTGAACTTGATTAAAGTTTGAATTAAATTAAATTGAAGATAATATTGACCATTGTAATACATTTCAAACAGAGATTCAATTTTCAGGACTTACTGGAAATTTATTTCCAAAACTATGTATAAACATAGATATAAATATGAACGACGCTTTGATGTCAACGGTTAGATCAGTCGTTCAGAATGTGGAATATTTATAAAGGCGAGCCAACTCTTCCTATATTCGTAGTATATGGAGTTCACTTCTCCATCGATTCGGAATTAAAGGGCTGATATAAATCTTAGTACATCGCATAGAACACGCATTCGAGATGTAAAACGCCTTGAAGAGTCTTACAATTTCAATATATTTTGTTTTACAAAAAATAAACAGCGATGTATGGTTTATTAAGTCGTTGAATGTTGACATACATATTCAACACATGTGACAATTTCAAATAAATTACATTTACATATTCATAGTATTTTTTTGGTATCGAAAATATCCGGTACCTGGAAATGAAAAAGTACTTCGTCTAAATGAGGAATTTAAAGTATTTTAAAATAGCCTTGCCGTTCTAAAACAAATATCTAATCAGTTAATTAGGTATTATGTTTACTGTTTTGTGATCTATCAATGTATTTTCTAATAGTTAATTGCAAGATGATTTTTAAACACGATTGAAAGTGTTAAGGGGGTCTTGGTCATCGGGCTAGTCCTTAGCTCAAATTAGCGTGAATTTATTCAACTAATCTGCGTATAATTGATAAAATATAATTAATGTTCATGTCAAAAATTTGAAACAATAATTGAAGAAAATATTATCGAAATCATTTTATGTAAACGACGTTGAATCAACATTCGCACTTGTTATGACATAAAAAATCGTATAATGCGAAAAATTAATGGCCCATCCAGGCTTATAGTTTCAACGAACCCAGCTGGCATTATTCCAAGCTCGGCACACTCGTATTTCACTCACAGCGAATAGTCTTGCAGATATAAACCGTACTATTAATGTTGTCTATAATTGGCTTGCGACGTCCCACAGTCTGCCGCGATCGGTCTTGACAAAAACCAATTAGTTTGTGAATATGAAGAGGTCACGTTTCGGTTTTCGTGATTTGTGATGACTTTAATTATATGCGAACGTATTTATGTACCATTTTCACGTGGAAATGGTACATAAATTCATTCATAGAACGAGTAAAAGAGACATATTACTAATGGAATACTAGAGAATTGTAGCTATTAGCCTAGGAAACCAGTCGTCAGAATATTTCAAAATAACTTTCAGAAACTATAAATTTTACTTCGAATTTACTATTAAACCTACTTCCTCATATATAACGCGGCTAGTAATTTAATAATAATGGCTATTTATTACATAGAACTAGATCAATTTAGCTAAACTTAATATAAAGAATGCGAAAAATGTCTAGCTAGCTCGATGTGTACAATTTCACCGACCCAGATGCTTCATATTTCGGATTAATGATCTTCGGATCTTCCATCTACAATTAAAATGACGTATAATAGCTTGTAAGTAGGTGTTGCAATGGCTAGCTGTGCTATATGCTTACCACGGAACGGGTGACTCACTTTACATAATGTAGTGCGGTGCAAAAACATTCACGCCTAATGCCGCTGCATTGTTACCGGTAAAATCTTTTTTATCTATTTCCATATATGTACGTATATGTACGACACATTTCGCATGCAAATATATTGCGTAGAAAGTTGGGCATAACATGAAATGGCAACAATTGCAAGGTTGCAAGTGCATACATCTACATATCGTTGATGTTGTTATTGCATACATATTCATATCAAACGGAACAGCTATTTTGATTGCTCTATAGGTGTTACATTACTGTGATAGGTGAAAAAGAAATCACATAATTATTGTGACCGAGTAGTAACTATAATCATTTTCTATAATATCGAATAGCTAGAATAATTCTGATAATAAAAATAAAAATTTGTTCGTTTTCAACAAGAATGTAGAGGTCACGATGGTCAAAAGATGAAAAATATCAGTAGAACATTAATTAATGAGTTGATGACCGTGAGATTAACTTGTTGTTCTTTAACTAGCTCAAGGAGGACTCAAGAAACACTAACCCTTTTAACAATAAACACAATACTCGAAAACATTATACTATAGTAATTGTTTGAATTTTACACTAACATTATAAATAGAAAAGATTTGATTGTTTGTTTATTTAGGTAAATTGAAAAGGCTCCGAAACTACTTAAACCGATTTGAATAATGCTTTCACTGTTGGGAAGCAACATAATCTCCATAAAATATACAATGTATCAAATTTTCAAAAAGTTAGGAATACCCGTGCGAATTATTAGGGATTTCGTCTATGCTAAAAAGGTGTAGGTATAAAGCTGAAAAATTTCTTCTAATCCCAAGATTCATCAAACTAAGTTTAATAATGTTTCTGTATTAAAGACATAGACAGTAGGTACCTAGATACGTAAACGAGTGCCGTACCAGAGATGGATCGTTACATTTACAGCATTTTCGGCTACAGTATAGTATTCAACGGAAGGTCGTTAGGGCATCGAACCGTTTCATCGATCCTCCTTTCTAGGGCAAACGGAAACAACGTCAGCACAATTCATGCCCTATTGTTGGACTAAAGCCTTTTATGCGTTTCTAGGTCACTAGATAGGTGATATAAAGTTACAACGGTGACGCGATAGAGCCCTATAAGCGGATGTCCGTTTTACTATACAAACTTCACATATCAGACTTTCATATAATCCTCATATCAAAGTATTTACTTAAGGTATGTTGACAGGTTGTGTAGCACAAAAACGAAAGAAGACAGTAATATTGACAAGTATAAGACAGTAATATTTATAATAGTATAAGACAGTAATATATATGAATAACAATACTGTTATCAAACTCTTAAAAATTGTAATTTATATAGGTACAGTTAAAGTTTGATTAATTATAATGTCTAAGTCTAGATATCGCATGAAGCTGAGTTAAACGTAATTATACCTTGTTATGAATTAAAAATTAAAATGGACATGTTAGATGGCGTAAGAGTATGTCAACAAATATTCGAACGTCACATGATGTGGTGATTTGGCACGAACTGCTGTGTGGTGACGTCACTGACGTGAAGAAGATCAAGGTCTATCGACAATTACGGACACGAGTTTTTAAAGGTTACTAGTGACACATATCGTTCATTCTAATAGAATTTCATTCGAATTTAAACAAAGAAACCATTAGATAAAGCCATTTTTCGACATTTTTAAATTATTTCTTACTTCGTAATTGTAATAATTTCTTTGGTGCTAATGAGAAAGCTGAGAGGACTTGTATTCTTCTTTTTATCATAATTATTTGTGTCTTCAAAAGTGATAATTATCATAATAAAATTTAACATTAAATTTAAATATTTATACCTCACGACTCTCGAAGTTACGAGTAAAATGTTAATGCGATTTTCCTGTTTCGGCGTACAAGACAGTTACACTTTAATTTCACTCATTTTATATTCTGTAAGGTTATTACTGTATTACTTAATTCTTTGTGGATGAACGACAGGGCGGGCATATTTATATTATCGATATTTGTGTAAGGCCAGTTGCACTGTGTAGGTGTTAATTTTTTTTGCCTTTACTAACCAAGGCCACGTGATGTCTCATTGCAAATATAGAAAACACGTAGGTTTCAGTTGACAGTGTAACGAAAAATACGAGGAAAATACTTAAAACATTTCTATCGGTTTTCTTCGCTTTGCTTTTAAATTAAATTCTTAAAAGATATTAGGAATATCAATTGCTGAAATTCTTACAGGAATTTTTAGTTAGGTCTAACTTATTTAAGGGTGGGACCAAATAAGGTTATATCGGTACATTTAATTCACATGGATGCAATTAAGTTTATGTGAATGAATTGTAAATGAATGAAGGCTTCCAAGTCAAGTACACGAAGAAGAACAGTCTATAAGGCTTGTATAAATGTAGTTATGTTTCTTCGATTTCGT
>DVXP01004509.1:0-10299 GCA_018235645.1 Junonia grisea
ATTCTGAATTATATTAAGTATCAGATTGATACTATCAGCGTTGGTCCGGGCGAAGCCGGAGCGGGTTGCTAGTAAATAATAAATAAAACAAACGGGGTGAGCTAAATAAAACCATTTAATAAAAAAAGTAAAATTGTGCCAGGATAGACACTAATAAATTTATTATAAATATTTTCATTTAATTTCCAGCAAGAAACTCTGTAGATGGTAATTTTATTAGTTTTAATATTTTCTAGCAATCGTTTCAATATATTAATGTACTCGTACTATTTTCACTTCTATTAACTTGCTTATTGCTATAATTTGTAAAATATGGAGATTTGAGAATTAGAACATTAATAATGTTTTCATTATTGTATATAAGTAAAAAGAAAATTAGGTTGGAACTTAATATAATTGTGAAAACTAGAACAGACTTTATGAACCTTAAAAACATTTCATAGTAGGCATGTCAAAGTTTGCCCGTCATAAACAATTTACGTCCGAAAATTGGGTCGCAATAAAACTAATCTTCATAAGGGTGATTTCTAGGAAATTTTTAGTGACTCCATCTCGCAGTAATGGAAGCTAATTTCCCTTCGGACTATCCGCGGTCAACCGCATGTAATATTCACGGAATTTTGTAACGGACTCACTTATTTTTGAATTTAATCTCCGCTTTCGTAAATAACCTATGAAGGGATATTATTACAAGTGTTAATTTTAGTGTCGTTGTCTTGCTTAAAGAATTATTTTAAAGGAAAAACGAGCAAACAGCTAATGACTATCTACAATTTATTGATTATAATATCAATATAAATAGAAATTTATATAAAGAGTTTCATCCAAATACGATGGCATTAATGGAATAAGCAGGATGAATGGAAATAAACAGCATTTTATTTCAAAAGTAAAATGCTGCTTAAATGGGTTATTAATACAGTATCATATTCTAATTGCATCCAAAGAGTGAGAATTCAAAGAGTTCTTTCAAACACTTTCGGTAATGGAGCGGAGGCGAGGCGGCGGAGTGTTTTAAATGCAATGGCAAATGTAGAAACAGTCACTTTGAGAACACCGTAGCAAGCTGCTTAAATAGAACTTTGTCTACTCGGGTGTTTCAGACAGCGTTTGATGAATTGCCACAAGGCCGGATTGAAATTCTAAGTATAACTCTCGACTCATATCATGTTTGTGAAGCCTTGAAATATAAATTATGTTAACGCTTCTTGATTTGAGGCAGAAATTACTTTCTTTTGGTGGTGTTTTCGTTCACGTTACTTTCGCTTGTGTGGACTGTCTCTATATAAGGAATATGTGCTTACTGAGTGTTTGAACTATCAATTCTAGTTTTAATTATTGAACGGATTGGGTTCAACCCAACAGTAGAGGTACAGAAATAGTGAGAATAGTCTAAGGTCTAATTGATAGATATTTCATTTTTAATTGACTACAAAAATGACGGAGGTTTCTTAATTCATCCGTAAATTTTTATGTGTGTTTATGGTCGTTTATAGACCGATTTTGAATATTCTTTTGTACCATGATATGAAGACCACGATCTGATAATGGCACCACAGAGAAATCGAGGGGAACTTTAAAAATTATAAGGGTGACTAGTGCGTTTGTTAAAGCAGTACAATTTAATGAAGGTGTGAATCTGATTATGGAGACAACGACAATCGAATGAATTACTGCAGTTGTACTGAGTTTTAGCTTCATTAATTTGTAATTTGTATTGATGAGAACCTTGCCCATTGCTCCTTTTTTGGCGTTTAGAATTTTCTTTTAGACTCTTTTCAACTTGACAACTAGTATTTTGAAACATATGTATGTAATTATTACACAGTGTAACGTGTAAGTAACGTGTCCGTTCATAAGATTTCCGTAAAAGGGTAAAATGATTTCTGTTCCACGTATAAATTAGATACCGGCGAATGAGAAGCCCTATAGTCTTAAGTGTCGTTCATGAATATTTTCGGTAATAGAGTAGCCACATATACGTTAATAGTCTAAAAATGGATTAAGAGACTGAGGGGGGGAGGGAAGAGAAAGGATTATGGAAGGTAGTTGGATTTCGGATTTTAAAGATATTTATGCTTTTAATATTATTTGTAAAGATATTTCCGGTAATAATAAAGCTAAATCACTAATGGGATAATCGACCTAAATTTAGCTTCCAATTGTGTTTTCAGGTAAATGATTTCGTACAGCTTTACATATTACGGGTAATATAAATGTTTAGATCTAAAGCTAACAGTTTGGCTTTTAAATAAGGTTTTGCTATCGAGTTTATTCGTAAGGGGTTTTGGATTACAAAAATATTCAAATACTTTTTGCTATGGGGGAACATTCCTTTTCCTAATAGACTTCGCCATGAGACGAGCTATATTTTTTTCAAAAATTTTCGGACCTCTTTGATTACAACAGCCTTGAATTAAAAACTATAAAAATATATTATTTGATAAATTTATTTAAACCTTCTTAAACGCTAATTAAAGTTTATATATACGCTAATCTGTTCTTTATCCTAAAATAAAAAATATGTATTTCTTATAAAGACTTGGTGTACTAAAATTTAGTAACAAAAAGTCATTTCTAGGCAAAATATGCATGAGCATATGATGAATATAACACAATCTTATGCGATCTAATGTTATTTAGCGTATTATAAAATCGATCTCAGATTTTCCATTGGGATCGTCTAAGACACGATGGCTGTCATCATTGTCTAGTGGGGTGGGTTTAATGACGCTCGTTTTTTGCGGAGAATGGAACGCATCTCGCTCAGATTACAGCGAGATGAGGTTTAAACGTTTTTCATAGATTCGAATTTAAATCGTAATCAACTGTAGTTGCTGTTTTTGATGTTAAAGAAGGCTGGAGCTTAAGGTCTTAATCATCATCATCTTATCAGTAGCAATTCAATAAATATATTGAATACAGATTTGAACCATTTTTGATCTTTATTTTAATCTTTTTTAAGCCTAAGTTCTTTGACTGCAACAACGCACTTAGTCTTATTAAAAATAATTTCAGATTAAACTGGTTGGTTTTATACAGAACTATTTTTAGCTTTAGCTCAAAAATCTATAATGTTTGGAAACTAACGATCTTTACTCAAAGTATTTGAGATATATTACTATTTTTTTTAATCTTTTAATCCTGCCATTGTGGAATGGACGTTTTAAAGGTTGGCTTGTATTATTCCTTTGTATTTTTCCTTTCTCTCGAGAGCATTTTTCTAAAAAGATCTGCATTGTTTTTAAAAATATTTTTGCAATCGTGTGCTAGGGTTGGCCGATCATATTCGGTCACAGCACAAAATAATATCTGGCCCGGCTAGTTGGCGTTTAGTTTAGCTGCACTAAGCTTTAGCGTATTTTGAAATAAAAATTTTAAGATATAGCACAGCATAAAACTTTATTACGCCTTGAGAAAAAATCGCTTTAAAGAATATTTTCTCTAAAGATCTTTCCTGTCTTGAAGTGCTGCATTTTCTTTTAATTGTAAAAAGGGGTTTTTTAGCGCGCTTGCCGAGCTCTGTAGACATATTTTACAAATATTTAAATTGCATTTTCTTTATGTAATCAGTGTCATGGTTCTTTATAACATTTTAAAAATTGAAAAGTATTTTTTTTCTGCATACCTAACTTAAAGAATCATTTTATAAATGTTAACAAGCCATACTCCACGGTTTCTCTAAAAGATGAAATCTCTCTAATATTAAGATTCAATAAAGAATGTATAACGGTTACAGCAAGAAGTAACTTTGAGTTTGACTACAAATATATATATTTTTCATATTTTCTTCATTCGCAAACATAAAATATGTAACAACAAATTATGTAGTATGTGGTATAAAATGATTTATCAAAAAAAAACATTAACGTGTTTTGTTAAGCCTGGAATGTAATAAATTATGGAACAAACCAAAAACGTGATATCATTGCCATTTGAGTGATAAAGCAGTCATTGAATGATAGAAACTGTGCCGATGTAAATCCTAGCGTAATTAATAAATAAGTCAATATTTGCATCTATGTAGGTCATTGGTTTTTGAACATTACAATAATAACGCCGAACCTCGCTTTATAGCATCCTATTGGTATCACTGTAGTAATAAAAAGACATACCTGACTACATTATTACATACAGAATGATACACTTTCAGGAGCACTTGCTTGAGTGTAACTAATTCATATTAAAATTTAAAAGTAAAGTACGTAAAGGAACATCATAAATGTTTTGGTTTTGTGATTGGTATCAAAGCTCAAAGATTTTACTGCTAGGCTTATCTATGGATTAATATCGTCAATAACGATCTAATAACGTATAAATCATAAATATCAATTCGAGGAGAGAGCAATAACTGCGTAATCTAGTTTGAAAACAGTATGAAACTACTATGATGAACTACTCAGTATGCGATGTTTTAAAGTGTTGATTTTTGAACGATTGGTCGTCATGTATACAATGAAAAAAAAAAAATGGTGCATATAAATTATAAATTCTTATAAACTGAGATAGTTATGCCTAATATCATATTCAACAATGTGTAACTGTACATATTTTTATGATTGACCTTGGACCATACTTCAAATGCTATTAAATATTATCCTTTAGTCAAACAGATAAAAAACATGTTTGTATTCAGAAACGAAAGTGACACTCCGCTATATCACACACACTACACCGGATAAAATTTTCATGTTAGTTTGAATAGCCAAATAGGAAACTTGAATTTACACATGTATTTTTTAAAATTGAATCTGTTTATTAATCATTCCACATCCAAAAAAACTAAATTTTAAGTTTTAGAGTTTTGAATATCGCTTTGAAAAGTAGCTAGCATTGTATATACGAGTATATTACTACAACATAAATATATTCAAAAGATATTTTTTCAATCGTACACAAACGAAGCCCAATGAATATACAAAAAACTATACAGTAATCGGCCTAGATTCGAAAAAAAAACGAGTTTTCAATTATACACGGTTACTATTTTAATAACTTCCGATGTCATGGTCGATATCAGGAGCCCAGCGGCGCGGATTGAATAAACAAAGCGACTGCGTTTTCAGAACAAATATAGTAAAACTTCAATAACATGTCCGTTTCAAATGTTTTTTTGCAATTTTGGTATAAAACATACATGACTTTATTTAAAGCGTCGAACCCTTGTAACATGAATGCATGCATTTAATTAGCAGTATCGGGATAATATTCGTACGTAAATAAAAATATTTATAAAAAAATATGTAATAACAAACAAGCAGAAGTTAATTGATTAAATTGTGTAAAGTAATGGCACAAAAGGGAATAAGGGAAGTGAAGAAGGGAGTAAGGGAAGGATCGTGAAGAGGATTTTTCCTTCCAGTTCTTTTACTCATAGTAAGAAACATAGTCGATATTCTGTGAGAGTAAAACAATAATAGTGTTACCAGTACCTACCTGTAACAATAAAACCTTTAGCTAGGCTCCTCAAGAGCAAATATCTAGTATCAAAATGTGTACAATAAATACACTATGGTAGCCCTTGCTCTATCTACGAGACGGAGGATTATAAGTAAGGAAAATAAGTATGAGTATTATTTGGTTTCATTGACATATATAAAACAGTAATATAGTTGTGTGAGAAGATCAAATATATCCATTAATTTCTGAGTTTCATCCTAAAGTTCAGAATAAAAGCCGATTTACGTGTGTCACAGAAACATTTTTTTTTAATAAAAAGCTTTGACATCAAAAGGCGCCAATGCCTTTACGCAGTAATATTAAAAATGCTTTGAAAAATATTTAAAAATAACATACGTAAGTTACTCGTATTTACATTTTCATCGTCTGAAGCGAAAATGTAATATCGTTACTATAATTAAAAATTTAAGGAAGCCAATTTAAATCATGGTTACAAAATATACATTTTTGAATGATTCCTTAATTATTATTATTGTATTAAAAATCTTGTTTGAAGCGATATAACTTCCAAAAGGAATTATTTATTAAATTTAAAGAGCAATTAGGCAATAGAGGTTTAGAGAAGTCTGTGTTTATTTTGTAAATCTCTTTGTTAAATCAATATAATAGACATGTAGATTCTAGAAATGTTGAATTTATTTTAACCTTTTTAGATGAAAAACAATTAATTAATTTATTGATTAACCCGCTTTTCAATTTAGAATACCCGCAATTAGGTGCCCACGCTAAATTTTACTTAATTCTAATTAAATTTTATTTTAAAATGTTCATGCCAATCGAACAGCGGATCTAAAAATATCCGCACATCACAAAATGTTCGTTATTTTCCCAGTGTCACCTTTCAAACGTCTCTTTACTAAACGGGTTTTCAGCGCCGTGGTGCCGGTAGTTCAGTTTAGCGTCCTTTTGACGAGATCAGCACGAAAACAAAGGCGGTGACAGAAAGCCGTTTTTACTTTTTTACTGGATTCAGTTTTTTAAGCGGCTTGATATTTTGTTTTTTTTTTTTTTTAACTAGAGGGTCAGTGTGATTCCTGTATAGTAAGTCTTCAACCCGATAAAAAATACATAATACATGGTATATCTTATTTTTATTCATTTTACAAGGTTACGCGTATCAAATCAAAATAGTTTATTTTGCAGCGTATAGCTTATCTGGGTCTGTCTCTGTCACGGTTGGATGGATGTGCGGGTTCAAATCATGCTGTGTTGGACTATTTGATTTTAAATCTTTTAATTTTATTTGCTGATGTGTTGAAATATACATTTTTTTTCATTTTCAGGCTAAAATTGCTTACGTTTGGATTGTGTCGAAAGGAACTAAAAAAACCGAAGGATTTCAAGGCGTGATATATTGATATACGAATGTAGATAATTATGTAAATTTGTTAATGTTTTTTTTTTTTTACAGCAAAGCATGAGTTACTTTGAGAACAGAAAATACCTGATTCATGAAGAAAAGAAGAAAGATGAAGACTTATATAACTGATTTTGTGTGGGAAGTGAAAGGGCCAAAAGCTGAAAGCTCCTCTCCTTTTCTTCGCCAAACGCATTTGTGGCTCTTCTATTTCTGCATATGTTCATGAGAGGAGATCACTTAACGCCAGTGGACTCGCCTCATCTTTTATTCGCTACACTTTACAAAAAATAAATAAATAATAAATAAACAAATCCTACCAATATTCTAATTTATAGTTGCACCTTTAAAAACTTTACAAATGGTTCTTTTTTGTTGGATAATGGAATAGGGGGCAAACGAGAAGACAGATCACGTGATGGAAAGTGAATGCGTCCGCCCATGGACATTTGCAGCACCAGAAGTGCCACAAAATGCGTCGCCGGCTTTTCATGGGGAATGGAGGGGGAATGGATGAGGAAGAGGTGGGGAATCGGACCTCCGGTAACCTTACTCACACAGCGAAACATAATGCAAGCGCCATTTTACGCCGGTTTTTTGTGAGGCCGTGGTATCACTCCGGTCAAGCCGGCCCATTCGTGCAAATGCATGACTCTCCCACGTTGAAAACTACCTTTAGGGTAAAAGCCGGATAGTTGCCCCACTCTTAGAAAAAGTTTTACACTAAAAAATATTAACTTTCTGAAAATTATTCAGTATATACCTCGTAACATCGGTCTTTTATCTTTCATAACAGCCTTTTTTTATAGACATAATTAACAATGGTTTTGAATAAATACTATTTTGTTACACCTCTCGGATAAGGGATAGTTTCCCTATAATGGCGGATACTAGCCCCGCGGGGAAAATGCTTTGAGAGATATTTGCCTTGTGCGGGGATACTAACCTCGGTAGGTTTTTTTTATTGTGAATAAGAATAAATTTTTAACAATTCAAGTAATCTTTAATAATCATTAAGCAGTAATTATGATTTACCTTATAATTTAAACAAAACACGTGAGCGTATTTCGATGGAATATGTGGCACTGAGGTCTGTGAGAGGTCACTACTATTGTAGTAAATCGCGAATACAACTTATGCTCCTAAAATTATGTATTAAAAACCGGAGCATCTATCCGACCGAGACAACTATCTGGCTTTTACCCTACATAACCCTACATATCCTACATAAAAGGTCTAAAAAGCTCAATTCCGGTTAAAAGAGTTTAGTTGTAAAACCGATACAGCAATGCTGTTCATTTGTTCAGCCCTCTTTTTAACCTCTCACACTATATAAAAACGATAGAGTCGCCGTTACTTTGACATATGGTCAACATCGCCAGACACGAATAACTGAAACCATTGAGTAAAGCGAAATCACTAGTGACATTTCAAAAATGCACACAAGAATTTAGTAGGAAAATAGTCTAGTTCGTGTAAAACGAACGTTTTCAAACGTCGTACATTAGAGCGGTCAGTCACCGACCTTTGTGAAGGTGCTTTTAAGAGGAAAATGCAAGCTAAACCTGCCAATAGCTCGACGGTTCGTTACGGAGCCCAATCGACATCTGAACTAGAGTTGAGCGTTTGAGTAGCGTCAAAAAGGCAGCGACCTATGCCCTGATTACGTTTTGCATTCGCCATCTTTATTTCCTACTATTTTTCTCGATGATTTTTATCCGACTATAGTAAAGCAAAAAGTAGATTATGATTTTAATCTATATGTATGTATGGTTCGACAACCGCTCTGGTGTAGTGGTCCTGAATGCGCTATTAACGGCGGCGGTCGCGAGTTCGATTCCCGCTCGGGGCGGATGTTTGTATTTATATGGCG
This sequence comes from Junonia grisea, assembly GCA_018235645.1. Taxonomy (NCBI): domain Eukaryota; kingdom Metazoa; phylum Arthropoda; class Insecta; order Lepidoptera; family Nymphalidae; genus Junonia; species Junonia grisea. Next base: position 8,691 of record DVXP01004509.1, read on the forward strand.
ACCTCCGTGGCGCAGCGGTCAACGCGCCTGCCTGCGACGTGGAAGCCCCGGGTTCGATCCCCGGCTAGGTAATGATGGAAAACGATCTTTTCCTGATTGGCCCGGGTCTTGAATGTGTATCTATATATGTATGTATGTATCTATTATAAATCTAGTCTCGTTGAGTTAGTATCCTATAACACAAGTCTCGAACTGACTTTGTGGCTAGCTCAATCTGTGTGATTTGTCCGTATATATTTATATAAACATATAAACATTCGTTTCTAGATCTGGTCCTTGTGGGTTTGCCCACCGTGCCTCGGAGAGCACGTAAAGCCGTCGGTCCCGGTTGTTATCAATAACACCTGATAACCTGATAAATAAATAATAATCTTTACTCATAGTAGGTAATATTCTAGTCTAAATGGTTACTGGCTTGCCTTTTGGGTTGCGGAAGTCAGACGGCAATCGCTCTGCGTAAAAATCAGTAACCTGTCAAAGCTCAGGCTAGAATAAAGCAGACCCTGGCTAAGTCCGGGAAAAATGCTAGGAAGAAGAAGAAGTATGTATGGATGTTCGTCTGTTTTCTCTTAATTTCTTAACTAGTTATCAAATGAGGTGCTGTTTGAAGCATCTTGATTGTCCGTTAGGTATAAGATATGTGACGTTGCATAAAGTTGCATATGTTGCCTGCTAGATGGCGTAAAGTTTTGGGCTATTTTATTCCACGTGGCGCATTTAGAATATGTGTGTATGATTTATTTGCTATTACTCGCAGCTTAACACAAAAATTGTTTTAAAAGTTGCTATTAGTGCAAAAGTATAAAACTTGAAACAGTCTTAAGGACATGGCGGGTGACAGTGAGGACCGTCTTTCAGCCTACTTCAATTATTATTTCCAGTTAAGAATCATAAGTACATTTCGACTTTTATCAAACGTGCTTTTATTGCCCCTAATGGATTTTTAACAGCTATCAGATTTTTGTCATTTCCTAAACACATTCTCGATAATTGATTCAGACTGGTTCTTCGTCATAACGATCTGTCGAAATGTTTTTTTTATTGAATGTGAATGAAGATGAACATTTATACTAATAGAGGGGCTTGATTTTGTTTATTTATATCTTTGTGTGAATAGGTACCGGTAGATAAATTATTATTAAAAAAACTCGCATTGTCTTTGTTATTCATGCCCGAAAAAATTCCGATAAAAAAGTTTTCACTTTGAACATCTCGGCACTAGCCTATAGGTACAGGTAATATGCCTTTATGGACATGGTTACTGGCTTGCTTTCGACTTGAAGAAATGACAATCTATGTGACTACGTGTAAAAATTATCTGTTAAAACTATTATAATAAGCAGACCGAATTCTCCTATGGCAGTGAATATTGAATGTTTAACTTGACTTTTCATTCGTGGAAACTTCATTAGTATATTGGAATGTAATAATAATAATAATAACCGCAATAATAATAAAATCCGCAGGGCAGCTTGAGGCGCGCTGTTGGGGGGTAGCGACCCCACGGACCTGAGTGCTCCCGGGGGAAGGCTCTGTTCTTCCTCTCCGGCTTGCCTTCACTGGCCGGTCGGAGTGAACACTGACGAGGAACAGATCCCCCACCTCTGGC
>DVXP01004510.1:0-10299 GCA_018235645.1 Junonia grisea
TATTGCTTGATATTCTATTTGCTTGATATTCTTTGTTACGAAACGATATCTAATATTGAGTCTCATGTTTTATAAAGGTTCATGAGGAAGATACTTGCAGTACCAGTAGTAAGTCTGTAAGAATTTTCTGTTTTAATGGAGTTGATCTATAAAGACATAAATTTAAAAATACAGAACCTTTTAGTTTTATAACACATAAGAATATCAAATATATTATGTCCGTGACTGTTAAAGCTTAAGAACACCCTAGTTTTACAGTCATAGAACACAAATTTCCCTGCATTTCTAATCACATATCGCCTTAACCAGATCTGAGTTCCTTACGCTTTTCATTTTAAGGGCTATTTTTGAATGGTAAAATCATAGTTTGCTCATTCGCAGGGTCACTAAATGTAATACTGGGAAATGCTTTAAGCATAACCAATATTGACCGAGCGAGACCGGGGGGCAAACGGTAGCTTATTGATATTTAGGATTCTGGATCACGTGTGTCAATATTGATTTTTAACATTTCACTGTCAAGTTACGGATTTAGTTCGGTTTTTTAGTTAGGTATGTTTGGTTCACTTCTTAATTAAAAGAGAGAGAAGATTTTTTTAACTCAAAAAAGTGGCTATGTTGCCATTTTTTCTATACGAACGAGACTTTCCAAGGCAATAAAACTATCCATTAATTTCGCATTCTAAATATTTATTTAGCTAAGTAAATATTATAATGTAATTTGATAATTGAAATTAATGATTTATGAATATAGCTTGAATTTAATATTAAAGTTTTTAAAATTTTGGGTGTGAAAGGAGATCATCAAATTATATATTTTAAAAAATATTATTAAGACATTCTTTCAATTTTTGACAGCATAAATGTGTCGTAAAATGTCATACAATGAATATTTTATCTTAAAAAGTGTACCAACATAAAAATAATATTTATCATAACAAATGAGTTAAATATCATTATCAATTCCACCCCAAGTTATTTCAGTCAACATTAAAATTAAAGCTAACAATATAAAAATTAGTGAACATAAAAAATCCTCGCCATCTATACAAATACCTGCACCCCGAAATGTTGAACATCTCTGTTTTATCACGTGACATATTTATTATCCTTATCATGTCTTGTCCAATGACGGTTTAGTGTGGCGTTCCGTGTCCTGCATGTGTATCAAAGCAGCAATGGATAGTGCATGCCTTTAAAGTTTGCTCTATAAAAGCTTCATGTTCGTTTGAAATTGTTTAGGGTTGTCACTTTTAAGTTTTTTTCATCTTATTTTTTTGATAGTTTTATTCGTGTGAGAATGATTCGTTAAGTTATGATTTGAATAAATAAATTTGGGAATAGGTACTGAAAAAAATGATCTGTTTGGTTGTTAACAAGGCTTTTTAAAAATAGCATATATTTATTAATTAAATCAAATTTTTCTCAATTGTTAGTAGCTCTATAATTCTGTATGCTGATAGATTAGACTAAAAGAACCATATGGTTTACTTAGTGTGCCAAAATAACACGTAAAGGAGGGAAATACATTTAATTTAATTTAAAAAATAATAAAAACGAAAATTTTCCACTTATAAGAACCCTACCATTCCCCCAAGTACCGTCAAAGCACGCACGACGCAGCCCTGCGCCCGCGCAAGTAAATATTGACGCGCGCAGTAAGCTGCAGCGAGGCGTCACGGCAAACTGCCTCCGCAAACATTTGTCTGTTTGTCATCGCGAGCAGCGGCCGTGATTCTCAGTTATCGTTATGGGAGATAAATCAGTTTTGTATTTTTTTTCTTTCTGGTAATTTCTAGTTCAAAACTGATGGTAATAGGTAAATGTTACAAAAATTGGCTGAATCAAGTAATGGTCATAAGTTTTCGCGATTAACATTAAATTTTAGTATTAACTTTTGAGGATCATTTGAAAGGGTATTTCTTATTTTGATACAAAATTAAAGTTAACATATTGACATGTGTAGGAAATAATAAAAAAAAATTATAATACCGTACTGAAATGCGACCGAAGAAGTAAGAAGCTTAGCTTCTATTAGAGTCAATAATTTTGTCGTGGTTTTGATTCATTTGATGTTTGTTCCATAACAAAAACTCCCTTTAAACAAGATGTGTGTAACTATTATAGTTTACCAAGAAGGAAAATAATTTATGTTACATTCTATTCCCACCACCGAATAGTAGAATCTAAAGCTAAGGGCAATGAAATAAATACATATAAGTAATACTTAAGTAAGCGTTGAGCGCACGTTTCAGTCGGCGGGTGATAAAGTTGCAGAACGCGCTCGCTAGTGATGTACCACACAAAACATCGATATCGATAACATTAAATCTTCCTTTAGTACGTTTCAATAAATATTTATGAACACGCTAAATTTATTGACGAAAAATTAATTCTATATTCATAGTTTAACTTACACCGTTCTAGTTAATATTAAACGAATACAAATAGACAAGAAAGAGGCGTGGCGTGTTATAAATATACGGGGAAACGTTCGAGGCTATGAAATGTAGTTGGTATATGGTTGTAATAAAATATTTGTATATTCAATATTTTGATATTATCGCCGCTTGATACATTTTAATTTATTCTATAAAGATGTTTTTATCTATCTGATACATAACATTCGTTTATTTATTCATACTTCGATTAATTCTTTTAAGCATAAATTTTCTATACTACTACTACATTTCCTTTCTATACAACATTGTAAGTCAATAAATACAATCGAAATTGTATCCAGTCCATGAACAGGAACACGAAACAAAAGTACAATAATATCAACAGCCAGTATCAATATATTCGATAACAGCCCTATGCTTTCCTCAACAATAATGGCCTGGGCGTGGTACAAAACGGAGATCATACCGCAAACAGGTATATTGTTATTACAACGTGACGAATATGTGTAATGAATACGCACGATTTGTGTGCGCAAATTGATAGGTGTGTGTTGGTAAACGAAATTTGATATTATTGGCTCCTTGTATTGATTGAGTGCACTTGCGTTGAGACTTGCTCCTACTCGCGGTTTTGTACAAGTGTTTAAGGTGACACTAGTGTTAACATAACCACCGATATATTTACTATTAGCTGCTGCCCGCGACTTTTTCCAGGTCTGTAATAATAGGCATAGAGATAAAATCTAGTCTATATCTTCATCTTAGGCATATCCCCTTTTAAAATTACAGCCGAATGAGTTTTATTTGCTGTGAACGAGCAACAAATAATCCGAACCTATAAAATTACACCTTTTATATTATAAATGTATTCTTATTACCTGTGTTTAGAATTCTTTAGCTTTTGGTGAAAAAAAAATTCAGTATCGATTTAATGAAGATAAGACATCGATAAATAATAAAATTTCGCTACACTATTGTATTTTAATGTATGCATGCATTCGAACGCTATTCTTAATTATGCAAAGCTGCACTTGATTATCGGGTTTAGCAATGATTATTACTGTCTCGGATTATTTTTACACATCAGGTTTTTAAGGACCATTTTATTAAAATCATCGTTCTCCTTACATGATAATTTTTAAAATAATTTTTAATTGTGATGTTTATGATAACCGATTACAGATTTACTCATCGAAAAAGCTGCTTTTTCCTTAAATATCTTTTATTTTTTAATTTTACTTTTTATCGATTTTACCATGTTCGAATAGTTCTCAAGCTTGTTATTTCAAAGATAATAGTTATATTAGTCGTGTCTAACTCGATTTGTAAAGGCGCACCGCATCACACTGAATGTTCTTTAATGATAGTGATGGCCAGTTCCCGGCTCTATATAATTTAGTAAGGATTGAGTTATTAGAAGTACCTCGGATACGAAAGTAACTGGTTTAATGTTGGTGTGGTGGGTTTTTGAATGTCTTAATGGGATTTTGATATGGAGAGTGGGATTTATTCTTTTAGAAGCTTGAATTTTCTTTTTGAAAAGACTTGAATTATGTTGAAGTTGGATATCTATATACTTTTTTTAGGTGTCAAAATTAACATAATCGAATATCGTAATGTTATATAACACGTCGTAAATAAGCTATAGTTTCTAGGATTAAGTCATAAATTAGATATGAAAACAACATAAAGACATTTTATTATTTTCGAATAGGACACGTTTTTTTTAACTAATAAAACCGCTATTTTGTTAATAAAATACTAGAATTACATATCGTTTATCTTATTAAATATTTAAACTTTTGACCGATAAACCATGACTTTTATGAATACCAATTTGAATATCTATTCAAATATAATAATCTAACCGGAATAGAAATTATATATTAAATAAAAACAATCGACTCAATTAAGCCTCATCGTTTTTTTCTCTTACAAATTACCTTATTATTCCTGGTCCTTCGAGCCGGATCGTGGGCGTAAGTTTGTCGCTTTCTTACGGCCCTCTTGAATTGATTACAGCTTTTTTTATCTCACATTGTAGGATAATCACCGCATGTCTTTATCGTTCTTAATGATCTCGGATTAACATGTTGGCTAGTGCTCGTGGATGACGACGCCGAAATCATGATTGTGTTTAGAATACAATTCTTTATACTTCTTTGTTGATACGTTTTAAATCTTCATTACAAAGGATTTGGGAATTTACATTTATAATTATTGATGTTGAAATAAATTATTTTTGGTATTGTAAGTGATGCTGTCCCATTTTCGAACGTGTAAATTATTGGGAGATTTTGTGAATTAGATTCATGAAATAATACATTTGCTGCTATTATTACTTTTCCAATAACTATGCCATTGTTTGCTTAATATGTACAAAATCTCGTAATAGTTACTTTTTATAATAAATTCCAAATATTTTTTCTCTTCCGATACAAATATTCTTATACAGCTATCCTGTAGTCATCTATTAAGAAATAATTTATCGAAGCCGCGTACTAAATACGCTTTGTCATGTTTTTCTTTATCTCTATCTTTAGGAGTTTTGAGCATTAATGACGTGAGTTGCATATTCTGTCCGATAGTAATTAATTAATATTTTGAGAGCTTTCGTTGCATCGATTGAATCAACAAAGCCGGGATTATCTACTTAAATTTCTAACAGCAAGATTAATTCTAAAATAAAACATTGTTTATGTTTAAATTAGAATTCACTTTATTCCGATACAAATAAAAAAAAAGTTTTAATCCAAGTGATTTATTCAAGCCCGATAAATTGCCTCAACATTAAATACGCCATTAAAGACCCAATAGTAATCTAAACGTAAAAAGTCCTTAAAACAAAAGAATCCTCGAAAGCGTACTGGAACGGGTCCTAACGAAGTCGAACTTTTTATTTTTCGACGTTAGCAAGACAGCATGTCGACGCACGAGAGCCTTCGGGCGGTTTTCGGCATTTTTTTCTTCTCATACCGATGTGCTTGCCCTCTCGGCTCTTGTTCTTGGGGTAATGGCTTCATTATACCACTCGGAATCTCGGAAAGTTAAGGCACGAAACTGGCCACCTTTATATATTTATTCAGATGAGTCTGTTTAGTTCGGGTGGATTTTGTTTTAGTAAAGAAATTCTTTGGCAACCAATTTTTTTATATTTGTGCAATAACAGCTTTTATTTTAGTTTAGTGTACATATCATTCGTTAATAGACAAATTTATTTTAAAGTTTGATAATTTTTACTATCACGGTAAAATAAGATTTTCTGTTTTTGAATGAATTTACGAATATATGTCGTAATATCAACATCATTTTTAGATTAACTTAAAAATGAAAGTGGCAACACTGAGAGTATTAAGATGAGTGCGTATGACTTGTAAAATTTTATATGCAAAAAATTCGACAGCAGACAATCAAAATTTTTAAAGCAATCATTTTTGAGTTATTATGCAATCATGTCGTCAGACTCGTGATTTTTCAGACAGCTCGTACTTTTAGCGATGCAATTTACCTCCGGGTGATTTCTCAATTATAGTATAAAAATATTTTTAACATAACCAAAAAAAAACTACTAACAACATTCGATTAACTCGATTAAACTCACTCGAATAATTCGTGCAGTCGATACTTTTGCATAGGTTTATCGATAACGACGTGTCACATCACTAATTTACTACCGATTTTCAATCACGGAGGTCTCCGAACGGTTGCGAATAATGACAGGTTTTCACGCGATTTCGGTGAAGAATTATCTCTCAAACTAATTTCGGTATATGGAGGAAGCGCGACCATCTTACTCCCTGCCTTGTAATTATGTATCGGACGCATGTATGTATATTTCGAGGAATACGTTATCGAAATAATACGCGTTGTTGGTTTTAAAAAATCGTTTTAACGATTACTTAATGTTATTATTTTTAGGGAAAACTGTAAAGATGTCTTCATTTTGCAATTAAACTGCTAGATTTATTTCAATAATATTTAATACGAATGCTTAAGTCTTCTGATGGGACGAAACAAGAACATAAGGGATGATATATTTTATAGTTATCCAAATTTCAATCTACCTCCCCCCCCCAAAAAAAAAGGTTTTCTTCTAGTTCAAACTTACTGGAATACAATAGACAATTAATGTATTTGCGTTTACGAATATACCTACAATCAAATTTCATATTTGTAATACTACAAAATTAATAATGTAGTTAGACTCCATGTTCATATCAAGTAACACCGCGGGTAACAATTACTCTACAACAAAAGCATTAAATTCTTAGAAAACCCATCTAAAGACTGTCATTGAAAAGGGTCTTTTTACTCGTCCAGTAAAATCCATTCTGAGATTTTATTAAGTGCAGATATCTTTGCCTCATAAACAACCCAGCTATGTCGACCGCCATCTTTTGTACGCACACAAAGGCAACATTAATCGACGTTACATGTGTTTATCTGTATTGTATGAGTGTAATATATTGCAAATACAGTGAAACGGTGTGCAATTGAAATGTACACGGGTTAATAAATGCGCGGTTGAAATGTTTTGATTATTCTATGTGGGCGGGTTATATTGTTTTCAGTGTAATTGTGTGTTGGATTGAAGCTTTCAGTTTGTGTAATTTGATTGAAACATAGCATTACGTATTCATTGTAATGTTTAAGAGTTAATTTGTATGTGTTAAACATAATCATTCGTCATTTTCACATTTATTTTTGCTGATTTAATGGTAAAAATTCAGTAAGTAAATTATTTTTAAGTCATCATCCAAAATCGATACATATTTGAAACTAGTTTTCGCCTTTTTTATTTAGATATCCAAAGAAAAAATAAAGTTATTATTAATTATTATAAAATAAAGTTATTAATCACTGCTGTATCACATTTTTTACACTTTAAATTATGACTAAGCCACTTCAAAATTCTTAAGCTCGTATGAATCTCTCAACTTTCTGTATTCTGAATATTAATTTCACCGAACATAGGTAAAATATCTTAACATGCGCAAACATGCATTTTCTCAGTAATATGTTAAATATTTGCAGGAATACAATACAATGTATGCTGTATTCCAATCGCGTGCTGCCACAGTTTTGATGCTCTTCAATTTCAAGAATCTTTGTTTTACTTAAGTAACTACTTTTAAAGTTGTACAGATATAATATTAATAAAACTGTTGCTAGTAGGTAATAAGTTATTAATTATTTTGTTTTGCTTGTTTTCTTAAGAATGATGAGAACCACTCTTGTCATTTTTTCGATCAAGTTTTAACAACCCCAACGCATCCATCGTCAAAATCTTTTTCGTGTATAAAAATATTTGGATGCTGCTGTACCTTAAGTTACATCAAAATTTGTTCAGTAACTTTTGTATAAAAGAGGAACATCTAGATTTATAATAGCAGGACCATGGTTCATAGAATATTTTATTAGGTATAATAAATTCAAATAAAATCATATGAAAAGGATTTATATTGTGTTAGAACAGCAAGATAGCTATCAAAGCTGCATTAACACACAATAAAAACATTCTACTCTGTCTCAGACCGAGTTTGTGACTTCATCAGGACCTTAGAACACAAAATACAAAAGAACTAACTCAAGAATAATTTAGTATTGTCTTATAATTATTACACATCGAAAAAAAAAACTGTTTAATGGAATTAAATGGCATATGTAAATTATTTTGATCATCCCGATGCTTTGAACACTTTACAGAGGTCTTGGTCAAGAGTAGGTATGAGGGTAGGGTCGATGCGATTTAAACGTGTAACATGATATGTATAATCCTATCTATATGTATCTTCAGTCTCATATCTAAAATGCAACCAAAAGTTGCGAACTTCTACTGTATAACTCGTTTTTGTCGACAACTTTGAATTGTCTTTAAAAAATAGAACAAGAAAAATAAAACCTTTTAAATACAGACAATATTGCCTTCACAAAACTTTTTCCTCAATAAAACAACACCATGTATACGCATAAAAAGCAACATTATACAGCGCAAAGATCGCTTCATATCTATTATCTGGCCATTCTTCACACCGTGTTTACTCTGTAAGCGATTTATAAGTTAATCTGCCAAGTACATTGTATTTATCAACGTATAAAAACAATCGAGACGCGCAATCGATTCTCATTCGATAGTCGTCACGTGTGGTCGCGATTATAAGATCGGATGAATCGATATCGCTTTCATTCGATTATCTTGCGTTAAGGTTGTGATCAGATTGTCCTGGATTATAAGAATAAGGATGTTATTTATTGTGACTGTATTTGATGAGGGTATTTTTGAGTTTTTTTTTTGTTTTGGCGAAGATGCTTTATATGTTTGTGTATGAACAAATAATTTGAAATTAATCTGATACTGATGAGGTAGGAGAACGAATATTGTAGGACATTTTTTATTGTAAAAAATTACGTATGTTATATTATAGATATATAAGTTGATAAATATTTTACGATCTTAACTACGCCTTAACTATTTATATGACGCTTATTTACACTACGATTACTCTCTAAATATAAAATAATTGTACCGAAACCAACAGATCCAATAAATTATTACCAATTTAAAATAATTCTTACAATTTTCAGAAGTGTGTACGTAACTTAAGTCAATGTTTAAAACGTCGAAAGAGACGATTTATAAGTTAATTCCTGTCGAGCATTGTGTACGGGAGTATTAGTCGGGTTTTTATTGATTCTATGTTGATTTACGACACGGTAATTGAAGTTTCTATGATCGGTTTTGTTTATGTACACCATGAACATGTTTTTGTATATGTAGTTGAATATGTTTTATCATTTAATTATGAAAATTAAAGTAATAAATAGTGTTATAAAAAATATGACATTTTGTCACACCCTATCTACATATACATATTATATTAATGTAGACGTACGTCACGTTTTGTTTTTATTTTTTATTTTATTGTGATATTCATTACACTAATGTAGTTTTATTGATACTACGTATACTCGTGAAAGCATCTAAAAGTTCAGACAAAAAAAATTAATGAACACAAACTTCTTTTAAGCACATGTTTGAGCGGGGCACTTATACAAACATACAGACTGCTACATTTAGTAATATAAATTAAATAGGATAATGATAATTCTATGTAACCATACTCAGCTTATGACAACATTGTACCTCTTAAATCTTAGTACCCACATTTGCACCAATACAATATTATAGAGAAACAATACCTTATAAAATAGTGTCTAAAATGCCTCCACGTACACAATATCTAGATAAAGGTGGTGTAATTAGTCTCAACATTGCCGCTCATTAACTTTGCCCATATCGGGGTGTCACTCGACACGTCACCTCGAGCCGAAGCTAATTGAAGGGAATTTTTTTATTAATCCACAATGGTATAAGGAATTCTTGTTATGGGACGTTACAGTTATTTATGAGTTTTTATTGTGACTATATTGTGTAGGTATATTGCTGTTTGTTTATTTAAAGGACAATTATTAATAAAGGGTGAAAATTATTATTGATCAAAATTGCGATTTTGAATATGAAAAATAATGTCATTTTTAGCTCGGTGTATTGTATAGGTACGTATCTATTAGCCACTGCTGTAACAATATTTTTAATAACTTCAAGAAAACTGTCCTATTAAGTAGGTACATATGTAAATGGTACAGTTTTACTATAAAGATGCTGTAAAAAAATTATAATAACTTCATGAAAAAATTTACAACACCACATACGTCGTACGATAATTAAAACTTCATCTTAAGATATGGTTCAATTAGAGACTGTTAAGAGTATTCATTCAATCAATGTATTTCATTAAATGAAATAAGATTCTTTACTCCTTTTTTTTTTTTTTTTTGTTGACGCAGGGTAAATCTTCATAGATACCCGACTCCTGGGGGGGAGACCGGGTTATGT
>DVXP01004511.1:0-10299 GCA_018235645.1 Junonia grisea
CTGCGATGGCCGCCACAGCACGGAAAACGGAGAGGCTACGGGATCGCTTTCGCAGCACGTCCGCGGCCTCTCCCGGTTAAGGTTCAACTTAGGACAAAGTTAAAGAGACGATGCGTGAGAATTTTAACACAATATTCAGTAATTAGGAAAAATTCTAAAACAATACGCTGTTACGATTCAAATGAACTAAATAACAAAAAAAACACCTATGTTTTATATCTACTAACATAGAATATAAAGATAAAAATTTGTTTGTCCGTTTATACACTACAGTCCCAAGAGTCGCCAGTCAAATCAAATATATATTTTAGATAATGTATCTACTTTTTAAATAACTATAAATTTTAGGTTGTGATGTAACACGTGCAAACTCGATAACTAACCATATCCTACCTTCAATCAAAGTAAAATATCTATTTTAAAAAAAAAACCTCTGCTACCAGTATAAAACTAGTACTTTTTTCACGAGGTTTTCAAATTCTGGGACAATAAGGTTTAATTACTGGACCCGTAATTTACACAATTTACAGGCACAATCCAAGATTTCCCGGTCATCTAGCAATTCTACGGTAGAATTATTTTAGATTATTTTACATTTTATAATATAGTTTTGATTTGAATCATAATAAAAATATATCACGATCCATAAATTTAAATCAAACTTAATAAAAATCTAACATTTTTACATCTTTTCTCAAATTGTAATTAAATATTCTTAGAAACGTACCTAAATATATGTAGCTATTAAAACTAGTATACATGGTGCTTGGCGGATCGATGCAAACCTTTGGAGACTTGATAGAAGAGGTCATATAGAGTCTATTTAAAGTAATTGATCTTAGTGCCAAGATTTACAGTTTTCAAAATAGATCATCTTATTTAACCCCATTGGACTTTCACGTTTAAAGGCGTACCAAGGAACTTATTAACTGTATAGTGTATCAATGTATTGCGCGAAAACGACTTCATATTTACATTCATACATATTTATAAGGGTATATTCGTACTAATTAGATTAATTAGGTAATTATGTAACTCGACGTATGATTAAGGGACATCCATAAATGCCTTATAATTTGAAAAATTAAAAAAAGTTAAACACATATGTATGTATGCTAACGTGACCATGTAGGTATAATGTTTCTTTTATATTCTTTTAGTAATTGTAATTCAAGAACGAGTACCTATATGTATGTACGTAATATTTAATTATTTACGAGTCATCTGTATCCAAAAGTCAAAACCGAACCTTCATAACTCGTTCTTTTACATTTTGATGCGTAAAACGTTGTTAACCTTTTCGTTATTCCTTATAAGCTCGTATAATTATTAATGTGAAAATTAAAGAGCTATTGATGAGATTGTGTTCATGTAGCATTACTGATAATCAACTTTCAAGAAACGTTTTAAATAGGAAATACGCAAATATATTGAAATGCCAATTACAAGTTTCCTCTAATAGATACATAGATATGTATTGTATAGTAATGGACATGCAGTATTAGAATGGAATCAAGAATGGAAAAAATATACATTTTACTACTAGTACTTATACACTCTACATCCCATACGGAAAACGACCTTTTCCATCGTCAACGGGATCGTAGGCACCATTTCGTGATTAGCCCGAACAAATGAACAGATGTACTCGGGATAATTTGTTACACTATACTTTTCCCTTCTCGTTTCTTCCGTGTTTATGGTGCACTCTTATTAGCCGTAGTATATAGTACTTTAACCTTCCTCAATAAACGCAAGAAGTTTTTTTTTGTAATCGAACTAACGCTGTTAATTTTATTACAACTAAGTAATAGGTAAGTACTGGCAGAAGTGATACCGTTGTTCAATTTAAAAATTTTAAATTATTTTATCTGTATATTCATAGGTAGAAAAGTCATCAAAAATTCCATAGAGAAGAAACTTTTCGGTTGTTAAACTATTATATTTAAAATCTCTGTCCATAACAGTAGACAGATTTTTAATCCCTTATGCTGCCTCGAACAACTTTTTTGTTTATATTTATATTTTGTATAACATATAAGTCACAAAGCATAGACATTGTAGCTTCATCGAGTTCCTCAAGAATATCGGTATTACAAAACGAGAAGATTGAGTAAAACGATTACAGAGACAGCACGCGGCGCGGCGCTGCAATCAAGCGTCATTATTTGCGGTTACGGCGGACGTGATTATCTTAACTCTGATTGCTTCACTTTCCTTATGCACGCTTTAATATACCATGATGTTACTTTATCTATAGTTTTCCTTACTTTTTAAAAGGAAATTTGAACTAAAATATACGATTAAAGGCTTTATGGATTCGTCGGACGGTGGAAAGCGGAATACGGTCTTTTTTAGGTAAAAATGACTCATTAAATTCATGACTTGTAACTTTTATGTTTTTTACGCCTTAATTCATTTATAATTCACATAATTTTCCTTTGATGCTTTTTTGTAAGGGCTTGTTAAGGAATTTTCCACAAAATCAAAATTTTCCTTAAATGGATCATAATTAATTCTGCTTGATATATTTTAATTTAAATACCTACAAATGTTGACATTTTGTGAAAAATAATTTAAAATTTAAATTGAACTTGTTAATAATTAAAAGCGGCAACTTAGCGTAAAATCGTTCTTCTTTCGTATTTCCTTAAATTATTTCATATTTTTTTTTCATTTTATACCTTAGCTGTTTAATTCGTATTTCAACATTATCCAAGACAAGTAATTTTAATTTTGGACAAAAAAACAGTGCTCTACTTGGTTTTTTACGTAAACAGACATTAAAATGCACATACGCAATAAAATAGACAATTATTCCACCTCCGTTTCATAATTATTAAAATTCCAACTGACTCATGCTTAACAAAAAACAAATTAATAGAAACACAATTATAATATAATGTTACGTACATTTACAATACGAAAGAAAAAATTTACCTACTCCATTTTAATCATATTATGGACGAGGATTTTTTTTAATTTGACATATATATGTACATATTTAAAGTTACAATATATTTGTATAAATATTCTCCCTAGATTTACAGGGAATTTAACAAAAATAGGTTGATTCTATAAGCATAAGAGGAAAGCTTAATAATATGTTCTGGCGTTATCAAATATTTTCCTGCAAATTATTACGGTACCTACTAGCGATAATAAAAGTATTGCACTCACCGACACGTTTCGCTGTTATTTGCCGCGTGGAGTAATTGAATGGCACATAAATAACTTCGTCCATCGCTGATGTTAATTCAACAGGGACTTTTTCAGCCGAGTGTACTTCGCTTAAACACAATACACTATCACTGGCACAATTGTCACCAACCACTGTTGTGAACTCACGATGCACTGATAAATCACTATCCTCGTTTTGAAGCAGAACTTTGTGGTCTTTACTTGTGTATATCAATTTAGCCTCTCCTTCTAAATTTTCTTGACACGATTTATCAGCTACAACTTTTATTTTATACACACCAATCGGTTTCTTTGCCTCTAAAACAAAGTCGGCTCGTTCGCCTCTACCTAACGTAATTGAACTGACAATTTCTGTCTTCACTCTATGTCCGTCCAAAGCAATTAATTTGAGATCGTGTTTGTCGATAGAAAATTTCATAGGACAACTTTTAAAGCCTCCACCATACGCTAATCTGAATCTGTATCTTTTGCCATACTCTACGGTAAATTGAGACAGTGCTGTGTTCAAAGATTCAGGTGTATTTCCTTTGCCATTTATAAGTAAAGACTCTGCATTAGGAATTTTTGATGTCACTCCTGCGAGAGGTCCCATCGAATGACCCCATTCAGCAACAAATATTGTATGTTGAGTGGCATCGACATCGTACAGGCTGCGTAATGGATCTAAACGAGGTGATTGTCGTACTATGAATGCACCAGCGAGGCCGTCAGCAGCGTCAGCAGCTGAATGTGCGTGATACATATGAGTACCCACAGCGGATGCTCGGAATTTGTACTGAAAGGTGGTGTAAGCGGGTTGAGGACATTGAGTGAGCATTGGCGCTCCATCCATGAATGGTGTCTCTTTCTGAGGCTGCCCGCGCCAATGTATTGAGAGCGCATGCGCTGGCGCCCGATGAACAACATCTACAACAAGTATGTCATTTTGGCACACATGGAAGGCTGGGGCTGGCAATTCTCTGTTCGCTGAGAGAACACCACGCTCGCGACCATCGGCTGTGATACACATTGGTGAGCAACCACTGCCATCTTCCGCACAACTGTTGCACGACCTGTGAAGAAAAACATAATTATTGTTTTTATCTTTCCTGATATTTTAATCAATATAACTATTTTTGGGATTTCTCTACTTACTTGCTGTAAGTTTTGTAAACTTCGATAACGAGTTTAACTCGACAAATCATAGGCCAATCGAGCTCATGACATTCTCGATCGCAATTTTCGAAGTATTCCTCTGCAACAAAAAATAACAAATTATGTACCACGTATTTAGTTCTAAAGTTTTTACATCAGTGTCTACTGCACCATCATTATGTTATTTAAAAGTAAAATTACCGTATCAGATGCAAAGCAACAGGTAATTTGTTTAAAGTGTAAGTGCATAAAAAGTTACGATAAAAACCGGAACAAAGACCGCTAACCCGAATTATTTTCCAGTGGCACCGTTTGTACTAAAGTATGGATCCAAAATTTTCTGATAAAACAATCTTAAAAAGTGATACTTAAGTTAAAATTTAATAAAAAAAGAAGCTTGTCTTGTCGTTTAAAAAACTATAAAATGTAATGAATAAACCTATGCAGTTGAAATAATTAAATATTATAATAATAAAAAATTAAATTTTTACATTTTGTTTTTTTTATCTAGCCATCTAGACATACATTCAGGTGATTCAGAGTTGAGCAGTTTTTTCTTTATTTACATATGCAGATAATACATACGTAACTCGATACTCGTTCAAAACAAGTTATAGGAATATAAAGGATTCATACCTGGCATCGGCGTGAAGTAAACAACAACAATGACACTAGCCATTATTACAAACAGCACTAGTATCCTCTGCAAGGACATGAGCATGTAATTGGGCTTAATCACATCACTATGTGTATCAACCAGCTTATTTTTTGCTTCCATTTTTAAATTATTTTTTTAATCTATAACTATAACTCGAACCGATGCGACGATCGAACGTCGCTTACGACATTTTAGTTTTTTGTATCGATATTTAATTGCGAACCGATTCAAGAAGCCATACACGGCCACGCGAGTCTACCATCAAGTGGCGACTGGAAGAATGGAAACAATTTACCGCGTGTTGTAAGTTGTAACCAAATACAGCGTCAGTCTCGAACGGCAAGACAGGGCTCCAATTCGGAAGTAAATCGTATACTTTGAGATTGAACACTCTCTCTGCAGTGTTATGTAATAGATATTATTATGCAAGTTATATTAAATGTTAATGTCGAACGCTGCAAAACATTTCCGAATGCTTAAAGCCTTTACCACTTTACTTAGCATCCATATTACATTTATAATATTAATAGAAGTAGGTCAATTGTATTTTGCCTACAAATTCAAATGTACTATATATTACAAAAAAATGTAATATATATTACAAAAAATGTGACCAGGAAGTCATGAAACATTAAAAATTTTTAGAAAACCCTGATTTTTAAATTGCCCATTTAAAATAAAGTAAATTGCATAAAGAAAATACGTAACAATTATTGAAAACAGTTCTTCTTCCGATGTCTTCGTGTTCACACAAAAAGTAAAAGGTTCTATCAGTACGCAAGGCGTTATTTTATGATTTCATAATAAAAATGCTAGTTAGCTCCAACGTGCCTTAAGTTTCGCCAGCCGTCCTTGGCCCGGTCCACATGCGTCGTTATGTAATCTAACGTTATGTGAACAAAAACAATAAGTAACACACTAAACTTGAGTTTTTATGATTCATGCTACTTTAACTCAGAATTGCTGTTTTTGCTTAGTAGGTATGTCAATATATGCTCCGTTCAAGCAAATCTAGTTAGTATTGAAATTAAATGGTAATTTTATTCAAAAACACGCTGTAACTATTGTTTTGAGATATATAAAGAGTTTTATATCAAGAGTTCCGTATCCTATTTCGGTTACTTAATATTTTATGAGTATATAATCGTATGCTATATTTCGGTAAAATTTGTTAACTTACAAATATTCATTTAAACGCTTTACTTGAAACCGGGATTAAAATATCCAATAAATAATCAAGTATGTATGGGGTCGTTCAAGTATTACGTTACGCAATTTTTGAAGATTTTAGACCCTCCTCCCCCACATGTAACGCACCGTAACGTTGTTCCGTACCCCTCCCCCTAGACGTTACGTAACATTTTACCAAAATTTTTAGGTGAAAAAGGTCACTAAAATAATACCATATGATAAGACCATTATGTCGCTACGTAACGCGTTGTTGTTTTACCTCCTCCCGGCCCATAACGCACCGTTACGTTTAACAAGATCCACCCCTCCCCCCAAACTGCGTTACGTAATACTTGAAATAACTCTATATTATTATTACAAAACTAAGACACTTATTGTATAGTGTTGAAAATTATTATTGTTTGCACACACATCTAAAAATGAATAAAAAAAAAAACTTGAGAAAACTTACAATGTGTCAAATATTATTAAAATGCATAATAATAAATACAGAATGTGCTCATAGCTAGAAAAGATATTTAAAGAATTAGACTCAATAACATTGAGTGGTCAAGTCAAGGTAATATGTATATGTAGGTACAAAGATGAATTTGCACTCGGGTGTTGTGTTATGAATAAATTGAAGAATTTAATTCGACCAATGGTCGAAACATTACATATTATATTTGGGTTTTATATTCATAACAGTAAAAAAGAAAAATCTGATAAATATACTCTTAAGTTTACAAAAGGAAATAACTATCAGGAAGTGCAAATTGTATGTACAAAAGTGACACCTGTTCTAAATGATAGCTTGTACACGCTAATTTTTCGAAATCCTATATTACCTAATGTGACAACTCTAATTCACTTATATTTTTTATTTTTTAATAATGTAAGAGCCAAATAATTTGAGAACATACCCTGAGATAAACAGGTTTATTTATAATCCGATTGTTTATCATCGTTTACGCCCACGTAGGAACTGCAACGCTTTCTGCATTAGTGGTGCTTTCTTAGGTTTGAAGGAGGATGAAGAGACGGTCGGTATAGGAGTAGGCCTTCCTCCCTTGAGAACATTAGGGGCTGCTGCTAATGAAGCCACTCGAGCTGCAGGGCTAGCTGTTGCTGCAAATGCTGTTCCATGTTGGGCCTGTGAATGATAAATATTTAAGTATATTCATATTGGTTAATTCATGAAGATGGGTCAGGAGAGAAAACTAACTAGAACAAAAACTAGAAAAATTTTGCTGCCTTGCTAACACAAAGTAGATAAGATTCTCAGTGTGTCCACAAGATATTTGAGAGATGTAACATAACAACTCTGAATTCGAGTTCATCAATAAAGTGTGATGATCATTTACACAGTTACATTACATTTACACAGTTGCTGCTCGGGTTCACTCTCAAACGCGCCAGATATTATTTGGAATGTGCAAAATATTTTAGTAGAATTTTACTACAAGCTTAATATAAAATTATATAAAATTTAAAATAAAACAGTAATAAGATTGACCTGATTTTGTTAAATATATAATAATTGTTATTTTATAAGGCATTCATTTACGTTAATTTGTATATTATTGCTACACTCTTAAGTCATAAATTATATAGAGCAAATGCGAATGTATAATTATAATAATAAGTCGATAATTATAATAATGTCTGCTACTTAATAAGAAAAATTTATTTTATCCTAACTGTATCCAGGGACATGGTATTAAATTATAAATTAGTACAAAAATATTTAAAAAGAAATATTTTAATATAAAATCATATTATTGTTAGAACACTTACTTGCTTTTTGGCTATATTTCGTGGTGGTTTAACTACAGAATCAACATATGCCATTTTAGTTTGTTTTATAGGTGCTTTCTTGGCCTCTTGAGCGATTTTAATATTAGCAGTTAATGACTTAAGTTTTATTTCTTGTTCTTCTTGGCATCTCTATAAAATTTAAATAAGACATTAAAAAAATAAAATAACAAATATACTATGAAATAGTGATTTTTTATAAACACATACCATGTACATTTCTCGCCATGTCTCCATTTCTTGACGCTTTTTTGTCCTGAAATTTTTCTCACAAAACTTCTGCCAAAGATGATCTGTGTCTTCCATTAGGTAAGGGTTATAGTGTTCCAATACAAACAGTTGTTGTGGCGTTGCTTTATCTACCACAGGTTTTAGAATATCATACGGAACACCGCCGGTGTATTCAAGAGCTAAAAAAATTGAAAAAAGAATAAGTAACAATGATTTTTGTTTAAAAATAAGTAATAACGATCTTGAGCCCATTGTAACAATCAATTTTTTTTTTGTTTATCGTGTTTTAAATAATGAGTATTGCTGAGAACTTAAAATGAACCTCCAAAAAGCCGAATATATACGGAAATCATAAGTAAGTTTTGATATCATAAGAAAACCATAATTAGTCATTTTTTGAATTGATGTATTATTGTTTGTTGGCCCTCAATCATTTCATAAACATTTTTATGTGATAAAAAAAAAGTAGCAATTTTGTTGACTAGTAATACGCCAATATAAATTGAAAGAATAACAAAATGAAATATTTTAAATTAAATCGAAATAATCAGTTTTCCTGTTTTATGTACTGGACACAGACCAATTATTTATTATCTATTTTCTATTTTTTATATTATGTACATAGCTTAAGTTATCGATTAGCGTATTATGAAAAAAAAATTGATAAACTTACAGTCAATGTGTTCTTGGAGTATATGTACACACATTTCATATAATGTAGGAATTTTCCCATATACTTTGTTACCGGAGTACACTTTTGTTCTGAAATGTAAAAGTTCAATATTTACAACTAAAATACGGTAGGTATGCAATTATGACTATATGCCTTCCGTGTAGATTCCCGCTCGGGGTACATGTTTGTATTTGTACAAGGATTGTTTCTAGGTCTTGGGTGTTGTCTTTGTCTCCCCACCGTGCCCGTAAAGCTGTCGGTTTCGATTGTTATCACTATCACCTGATTACGATTTTTACTCATAGTACGTAAATATTTTAGTCTAAATAGTTTCGGGCTTGCTCTCGGGGTTGCGAAGGTCAGATGGCAATCGCTTCGTATAAAAATCAGTAATCAGTCAAAACCTAGGCTAGACTAAAGCAGACCCTGGTAAAAGACAGGAACAAATGTTAGATAAGTTTTGCATTAAAAAAATTGGTCTCCGCATTGGTCTCCAAGATTTCGCACAATGCGAAACAGTTATCGTGTCTTTTTTACTCGCTGTATTTAAAGTAGCTAGCCACTTTAGCCCGTCATTAAATGCACAGCTAGGCTGTAAAAAAATAAAAAATGAAACTTATTGAAACACAACTATTTTAAACGGATTTTGATAGCGTATATTAATTGTTTTTATCATGCCGACGTTTTGAGCACTTTACAGCATTCGTGGTTAAGGTCTATTTGCAGTGTGAAAGAAATTTTATTCACAACTACCGCCAACGAGTTACTTAGTTGGTATCTTGAGAAACATTTCGGACGTACGCAGAAGTCACTAATTCTATCCTTGGTAAAAATAGTTATATTTCAATGAGTAATAATGGCGAAACCTTAGACAACATTACTTGTAACTTATAGTACGGAAGCCCAGACGGGGATTTTCGCAGTTACTCGAGCGCGTCAGAAAATCATGTGGGGAGAAACCTTGCACCCTATAATGTACTCCTATCATATATGAATACTTAATATTGGTGGGTTTGCTTCAAGTTGTTAAATTAAGAAATTCCTCCGTGTAATTGTTAGATTATGGGTTGGGATGACAAAGATAACCAGATCCTTTGAATCATAATTTGACGCGTTGGAGTATTTTAAGGTATTTCAAAGACAGGATATTTTTTTTCATTTTCAAACATGAGCCATGACTCTCTCATCATGACTCATGGTCGCTTTCAAATCGTCAGCATTTTGGGAAGGAGTTATTAGAGGCTTCACTTAACATCCCTTGTCAACATCTGACGCGCTCTAGTATTTCCATTGATAGTATCTTCTTTTCCATTTTCGAAAACCTGTACAAACATTTTTCCTTTTTAGCGTCTAATCTTCAAAATCCAATAGGTCCTCACGACGCTCTAGTAACTGCAAATTTAGCATCTCGGGCTCC